>AYEL01061630.1:0-44132 GCA_000484575.1 Olivierus martensii
CTTTTATCCATTTCGATACTTTTTAAAAGAGAAAATTCTGTACTATACTGTATGTATACGATAGCAAAGCTAAATAATAGTACAGTAATGTTAAACAGTTAACGGCAAAAAGCCCATCTTTCTGATGTTTCACCCCTTCAAAGCCAAGTGACTGTTCTTGGACTGCGCCTCGTCCGGTTTTACTAACCAAAAATTAACGGTAATTTGTTAATTGACATCATAAAAGGAGACGGAGCTTTGTTACTAAGACTGGTCAATGCTTACAACTCTCATTAATCGAATATTTGCTCGCACTAACTGAAAAACGGTATCAATTTTATAAGTTGCACTAATCAAAATCGCATTATTCGAACTCGCACTAATCGAGGCCTACCTGTATATATTTTATGATTAAAATTTATATGAAATTAGTAGTACCACTTAATGAAATTCTGATTCATAATATTTGATAATTACAATTTAAAATATTTTTCCTAATTTATTCATTAAATATTAATTAAATATATTTTATTTTTAACTTTGTACTTTGAATATTCCAAAATGATATATTTTAATCTAAAATTTGTTATTAAAATAAATATGCATAAATCATATAAAATACATTTCTGCATCATGGGACTAACTTATAAGCACATATATTGCATAATACTTATGAAATTATTAATTTATTAAAATTTTCTTCTTTTGGATTACAAATTTAATCCAATATTGTAATTACCATATATACTTATGTATAAGCCAAGGTTTTTCTCAGAAATAATTTCTGAAGTGGTGGTCAGCTTATACAAGGATAAAAAAAATCAACTTTTTTTTTGCTGGGGAAATAGAAATAATAAGCAAAATCATAACTGAACAACTCCTGAAGACCAGGAAGGAAATTTTGCAATAATTCATTTAATACAATACCAGGTAAAATTTTATCTTATCCCGAAGCAATTGAGCACGTTGCACCACTGACTCCAATCTGTGTTCTATATACTGTAATCAGGTAGGCAATGCTGCATTGCACTGCATGATGCAACGTGACATGAAAACTCTGGACAATCAACCAAGAATCTTACTTAGGATTCATATTTGGGTGGGAAAATATATTTATTTTACATTATTATTAATTAAGAATGTTTTAATCCATTCAGTAGTAATTGATAAACACCTCTTATATTTAACCAAAGTAGATTAAAAAATGACTAAAATAATGTTTAAATAATTATTATTTTTTCATTATTTTAAAGTTTGTACTGAAAAATAACTGTAGTCTATCAAAAAAGTTCATTGTAAGCAAAATCAAAACTTTTTTTAATAAATATTATTAAAAATTTTTATTAATTACCAATTACAGGAGGTAACTACTATGCTTTATGAGTATATATAATTCTGATTTGATCTTGATTATAATTTATTTTTATTATATGAATTAATTTTAGTCAAAATAACTAGAATCCAAAACTCTACATTAACAAGTGTCTAAAAAATTTAATAAAATAAGGCCAGTTTCTTTACTATATCAGGTAAAATTGATTAAAAATAGATAATAATATTAAAATTTATTATATAGTGCAAAACTATCTGTTTTCATTACATGATAAAATACGATTTACTGTATTTGGCATTAAGAACTGCGCCTGGTCTAGGACGAAAATGGCGGAATGAATCACGTGACGTATCACTATCCAATGGGGAGCCGTAAACAGCGGCAACAACCTAGGAAAAGGAATGCGGTACTTTCTATATACAGAGCTTTAGTAGTGAATAGAGTCCCTGGATAGATAGAGTAGCGCATTCCTTTGTGCCACCAGATGCTGCCATATCTTTTTTTTTACCCTGTTAGCTAGGGAGTTATCATTGCGTTCATAGGCTTTCTAGTTACTTTTTAAGAACATGCCTTGTTATAGTAATGTAAATTGTTCTAATCGAACAAAAAAAGTCATTTAGATCTTTCCTTTGCCACAAGGTAAGACAAATGAAAGATAAAAAGAAGTGGTTACAAAGTATTGAAAGGAAAACTTTTCCAAATATGATCATCGTTTCCAAATAAGCAACTATTGTATTTATAAATTAGAAAATCAATATAGTATTATAGTTTAGTTTCCATAAAGTTACCCGCGATTATCGATCCGCAATAGGATATAAAATGGCGATTGAATGCGCTACTCTATCTAGGTACTGTACTTTATTAGTGAACAATGAATTGATATTGAATATAGTATTAGAAAAGTAGCGACATTTTTTTCCGGCGCAATTGCCGACAATGTAGCGCTCTTATTCACAATGACGAATTAATTCTCAGACCAAGATCACTTCTATTTTTCGTATTTGCCACAACCAATTTCGTGAATTAATCTTCAACTACCCAGGAATTATTTAATTCGCTTCTATCGAGGAGGGGTTAAATAACCTCTCGCAGATGGAGATTAATTCATGGAATTTGTTATGTCGAGTACGAAAAATAGGAGTGATCTTGGTCTGAGAATTAATTCGTCATTGAGAATACGCCGTTATAGTTTGCTCAGTATCACGTGACCTTCTTTCGCTGTTTTTGTGCAAAGAAATCTGTATTTGTATATCAGTGCATCCTAAATAATCAATAGAGTGTAAATATTGTAACTTTTTTATCGCTATGACGGGCTGTTATACAGTGGAATGTAAAGATAAATTGAAAGAGCGGTTGTGTGCCATTCCACCAAGCAAAGGAACGAAAGAAGGAAAATTTGCCTTCATCGAATAGGGAGAAAAAATTTTTTCCAAAGAGATGGAGCATCGTTAACCATCCTTATGTAGCATCATAAAATAATAAAATTACGGAATAATAATTTCGAAAAATTATATAATAAATAAATAAAAATAAAAAATATAATTGAATGTAGATAAACAGGTACAATCCCTAATCAACGTACTGTAATTCAAAGTAATATTGTCAATGAATAGTCCCGTCGGTAGTGTTTAAATAAAATTTCTTATAGATTTTAAATGTGATTACGTAATTTAAGCATGTATAATTGCGTTCGATTAAACAAATTACTGAAAGATATATGTATATCCTTAATAATGTGAAAATCACATTTACATTTACTGGTTAAAATAGCATTTCTTCCATTCTATACGATTCTTGTAACTTGTGGAAGCAAATCTTCCATTTCGATTGGAGTGGTCAGCAATGGGATTTGTCACTTACATTTATATGTTGTAATTTATATACAGTGATACCTCGGTTCACGAACACAATCCGTTCCTTGACCTTGTTCGTGATCCGGAAAGTTCGTAATCCGAATCAATTTTTCCCATTGCAATTAATGTAAATCCAAATAATACATTTTTTTATCCTAGAAAAAAAATTTTTAACATGTTATGACTTTATGTGTGGAAATAATACAGAAAGGAAATAAATATAACAGTAACATTAGAAGAAAGCATGTTTAACACCACCTTCACTGACACTTTTAACTTTTTTGGGAGCCATAATAACGGATAAATTTAATTAAAGAAAAAAACTAAAATATCAACACTTGTTGGGACTCTACTGTATCCATGTCAGCTGGGCGAACTGGATTGCTGCTGGAGACGAGGCTGTGCGCCGCGAGTCACGTGCGTGTGTGTTCGTGAACCGAAGCATCGTTCGTAAAGCGAAGCAAATTGTTCACAAATGTGTTCGTAGACCGTGAGCTCGTGATCCGAGGTATCACTGTATTCTTTGTAATAAAATATAAAAAAAAAAGCATCGTTCGTAAAGCGAAGCAAAATTTGTTCGCAAATGGTGTTCGTGATTTGTTTGTGAACCGAGACGTTCGTGATCCGAGGTATCACTGTAGTAGGGAATTGTGAACCGAGACATTTGTTCGGAAATGGTGTTCGTAGACCGATTTGTTCGTGACAAATGGTGTTCGTAAACCGATTTGTTCGTGAACCGAGACGTTCGTGCAAATGGTGTTCGTAGACCGATTTGTTCGTGAACCGAGACGTTCGTGAGATCCGAAGTATCACTATATACATAAGTATATGCTGAAAAAGAAAAGGCAGTTATAGCAAACATATTCAAAAAAATTCAGATATAGATTTTTTTGAAATTATGCTAAGTTAATCTATTCATTTGTATAACTTTTATAGCTGAAATATTGTTTACATTTGGATAGAAACATGCCCAAATGTGTGGGAAATTCTACTGCAATTTCCCCTTCGTCTGGTTAAGAGGAAAAATAACTGTGGGGAAAATATCCATCTGTTGCTGTATCTATCGTCATATGTTATTTCAGCTGCTCACAAAATGAAAACAAATAGCAATAAAATAGGAAAATAATCTATTCGAAGTTATTAAAATTTCAATATCTGTGTACAGTACAAATTTTTTACTCGTTACCAGGGTGGAAAATCACTTAAGATCTCTATCGTTGGATTTAAAAATTAAATTTTACTATTATAAACTGTTAAATAAAATCATAAATTCTAACAGACCAGCTGTTATCACTTTGGCATTTCATAAAGATGAATAATAATAGTTAAATAAATGCAGTCTTTAATAAGCATATCTAGAAACGAGACACTAGACTTTTAAGCTGTAAATTTGTTCAAGTCGGTCGCTATTGAACATTTCCAACAAGAAAATTATTTTTTAGAGCTTCCATCTTCTGAGAATCTCTTCATTCGCCATGAACGATTATTTTGTTCTTGATTTCAAATTAATAACGAAATATTTTAATTTAAAGATCTAATTATTTGTTTTTAGTAGTAAAAATATATTACACATTATTTATATAAAAATAAAATATAAAATTCAATTGTTAGTTTTATTTATTTATTTATTTATATATATAAAACATCCAATAAACATATTATCATTCAGCCATTAAAATGTCTCCTGCATATTGTATCCTTTACAGAAATTTCGATAGTTTTTGTGACGTAGCTGATTTAACAGGAAGACAGAATGTTCAATTTATATTTAGCATAAATCGTTAAATCCATATGCAAGTACCTTATAATATTGCAATATATTTTATATACGAATGTTAGAACTTAATGAACGATTTGAAGAGTTTATAATAAATAAAAAGAAATTATTATTTAAAGAAAAACCGCATAAATGTTTTAACTGTTGATAATAAAATGACAGTTAATAAATGTTTTAATATGTCATTTAATAAATGACCACATCGAAGCAATTTACAGGTAATTAAGAGATTTTTATATTAATTTTAACAAAACTCATTAAATAAATATTCATAATGTCGCAGTTGGCACTTTCGTAACAACTGCAGCTTTTCAATGTGAGTGCTCGAATAGTGTTCGTAGACCAATTTGTATGTGAACCAAGATGTTTTGTGATCTGAGGTATCACTGTACTTAAGAAAAGCTTTATATTTCACTATTTAATATCTTCAAAACATCTTAGCAATTATCAATGGAAATATATTAAAGTTTTAGCTCAAAAATTTAAACCAAAGAAATTAAATTAAACATAATAAACTGGTAATACATAATAATCACAATTATAATATATTTATCAATTCTTATAATACAGTATATCATAAGATAATCCTCCCAAAAGCAAAATATATACAGTATATATAATGACATATTATTGAAAGCAGTTGGGATCTAAATAAATAAGGAATTTTAATATTTAACAATTATTTGGAAAAAATGTGAATTCTAAACTTTTTACAATAATTAATATTATTGAAAAACAAATATTCAAATATTTAAAGATTTAAAACTGAGACAGGTACTTTCTTATCTATTATTGAGAGAATATATGAAATCTATACTTGCTCAAAAAATTTTTGAGAATTTATATTAAAGATTAAATATTTCAATTAGCATGCTATCATTTTTTCAATCAAACTTTTAAGATTTTAATAAAATCTAATAATTAAAAAAAATGGTATTGATGGTAAATTAAACACTATTGTTATATACTATTGATGTACAGAATAAGTATGTCCCATAAATATATTTGATAATGGGAATATACAGTTGATATACTGAGATTTTAGTGTCAGGCATAACAACATAATTCTGTTCCAATGTTGAATAAATTCAATATTCATCTAGATCCAAACTTTTCCACTTGGCGACCCCTTTTACCCGAGTAAATATTTTCATGATCCTGGGTATAGAGGTATATAAACTAGGAATACAAATTAAAACATTTGCTAAAATTTCTGCAACCCCAAATTTTGTTACATGACCCCATATAGGGTTATGACCCACACTTTGAGAAGCACTGATCTACAGTAGATCATATTTCAATAATTGGATTACTGCTAAATTATAGGCTAATTTAAGCCAATAATTACATTTTATTCAATGTAATCTGATATGCAATACAGAAAGGCATTTTCAATGCATATGAATGGCTTTTCAATGCATATGAATGGAATAGTAAGACTAGATAATTAAATTATTAAAAAATACAAAGCTTCTTATAATCCTCTACTGTTTTTCCAAAGAAAAAAATAATTAAACTTGCCATATGAACCCTTTAATCATCCAAATATTTGAATATTTTTGAATTTTTATGCTTGCTGCATTAAAAGTTTAAGATAACTTTGCATTGATTGTTATTTATCATCACTGAAAAGTTAAAAAAGTATATTATTATTTAAAAAAGTAATTCATTCTGAAATATAATTTAATTTAGTGTCATATCAAGAAAAATCATCACTTCATATTAAGAAAACTTCATAAATACAGGTTGAGTATCCATAATTCAAAATATTTTGGGACAGAGAATGTTTTAGACTTCGTATTTTTCCAGATTTTGAAATATATAATATAATGAAGTTGAAGATAAGTGAGAAAAAAATTCACTATGAGGCATTTGACATTTTTAATATAAAATATATAAACAACACAACAGAATATACAAATTTGAACTGATAATGTTTGAAATTTACTAAATTATAACAGTGTGTCATGGCAGTACATAACTATTGCATCATCATTCATGGGGCAAGCAATAGTCTTAGCTCTATTGAAAAAGGGCTTCTTTTGTGAAAGTGAGGTTATAGATTTCAGAATATTTCAGAGATTTAGTTTAGGATACTCAACCTGTATATAAAACAATTAATTAATTTCAATTTTATACTAAATACAAGAACTCCACAACTTACGTAAGTTCAAAATTTATGTAAAAAGTTCAGATATCCAAATTATTTAAAAAAATCATTTTTATAATAATAATTTAATATTCAGTACAGTTTTTAATTTTATATGATTGTACTGAAATGATGGTTACTACAGTACACTACTGTAATGAGAGTTAATGACTATTAATAATATATTGTCAGTATCCTAAGTAACATATTAAAACACATTATATATGATAGACTATAAAGATATTGCATTTATACAATAGTTTTTATGTATATTCTGTTTTGTGAGGAAAGATAATGTTTTTTTTTTTTTTTCAATTTTACCATAATTATTAAATAATAATTTATGTAATTACAAGGAATGTATAGTATGTCTTATGTAAATCAGAGAGTGCCTGTATATTTCACAAGGAATATATAGTATGTCTTATGTAAATCAGAGTGTGCCTGCATATTTATTCTTTAAAAGAATTACGTATTTTCAGATATTAAATTATTACTTACTATGAAACCATCATGATGAGACAAAGTAAAAATTACAAGGAATGTATAGTATGTCTTATGTAAATCAGAGAGTGCCTGTATATTTATTCTTTAAAAGAATTACATATTTTCAGATATTAAATTATTACTTACTATGAAACCATCATGATGAGACAAAGTAAAAAAGAGGCTATTGTGACAAAAATGTAGCCTTCAGATAATTCATAACGTGACTTAAATTTCCTCATAATACCAGGTTTATACCAACCAATAAACATTGGTGTTAGTTCCATAAAACCCTTTAAAATAAAAACAAATTATAAATATTTATTAAAAAATTTGATAAATTATAGCAGTTTAAAACAATATATAGACTTACTGTTCCTTGTAACACATGCTGAAAAGCATCTAATAAAGTTGAATTGTATCCCAGTATAGTTTCTGTATAATTATAAGAACATTCAAAAACTGTATCAAAAACATTTGTGCTTGTATTTGGAAGTGTAAAAGTCGAAATTTCAAAAGAACTTTCTTTATTATTATACTTCATATAATTTTCCATATAAAATAGAACAGGATCAGTTTTATTCTGAACATACATTTCTTTGATAGTGAATAAAATTTCAGGTACAATAATTACGCCTATTGCAAGAATGGTCATTAAAAGATTCAAATAAATCATCCAACGAAGGAAAAGAAAAAATGAGACAATTCCAGTACCATAATGTCCTGAAGAAAAAAAAATTATATATATACATCAAAAGAATTACTTTGAAATTTGAATTTTTAAATTTCATTAATAAGTTTAATTATAGCTACATGTTTTAAATCAGATGGACTAGATTATGATTAAGTGAATTTTTTACATATAATAAATTATACAAACCTTCAATGTGTTTCATATCATGATTCCAAAGTAAAAAAGGAGCTTGTATAAAATTCCAAAATTCTCTAAATTTTTCTTTCATCTATAAAATAAATTAAAAATATAGTTAAATTTTGAATTTAATTTGTAATTCTATAATAACAATATTAATATACCTTTTTCTGACTTTGGTCAAGTTTTATTCTAGTTGAATAATTTTTATCTGAATCTCCAAAATGTTTCCTGAAAATTTTTATTAATTTTAATTTATATTTCTTAAAAATAAAAGAATAATGATAAAATAATTCAGTTTCATTAAAATAAATTATCATGAAGTAAAGAATATATAGTAAACAAAATAATAGCAAAAGAATATTGATAAAATAATTCAGTTTCATTAAAATAAATTATCATGAAGTAAAGAATATATAGTAATAAAATACATGACAGAAATTATGAAAATAAAATCTACTAGAAATTACCCGCTCATATAAATGAACGGAAATATACTGTGTGATCTAATCTTATAATACTTTATACAGTATAACAGCATATTGTGTAATAATAGCTTATCTTGCAAATTTATTTACTATATATTTTATTAAGCATTAGTTCAAATGTGTAGTAATTGCACGGGGGCCCGTGGAGGTTGCACCTCACGGGCGGCGTGCTCCCGACGGCCCCACTCCACGGGTGGGCCCGCGGGGCCCCCACCCTTCAATGGGCCCCAGGCCCGTCGGACCCATTGGGTTTCATCACCACGGTGGGCCCACAGCCCGTAAGGATATGAAACCCCACGGGGGGTCCTGTGGGGTGGGGCTTGGGCGCCGTGCCCCCAACGGCCTACCTTCAATGGGCCCCAGGCCCGTCGGACCCATTGGGTTTCATCTCCCCCGGTGGGCCCACAGCCTGTAAGGATATGAAACCCCATGGGGGGCCTTGTGGGGTGGGGCTGCACCACCAGGGATCAAGAGGCCCCCGTCGGGTGGGGGCCCATCCCCGTTTTCATACTTAATTGATTCCTGAAATGTGTGCAAAAGTATAGCAATGTAAAAAAAATGGAAAAGTGTTTTTAAAATATTTATTTTACAAAATTGCAATATTTGAAATATGTATTTTTCAAATATTTTAATGATGTATATTAAAATAATAAATCAAGAAATAAAAATCATAAGTTTATTATATAATTAGAATATTAAATTATTTAAGGAATTCTTAAAGAAAAGCTTCAATATTTATCAGATAAAGTTAGTCCTTATTTAATATTGCCTGTTATTGTCATTTTGCTATTATGTTGCTAATAAAAACTAAATGAATTAATTAAAAAATTAAAAATTTTAAAATAGCAAAATAGAATAAAGCCCTACTTTCTTACTTTCATAAATGGAAAAAAAAAAGATGGAAACCAATAATTGTTATAGAAAACAAGGCAAATATATTTTATATGAATGCTAATTCAAGTATGCATTACTACTGCCTAGGAACAATATTAATTTAACTATACAACACACAGGATATTCAGCCAGATTGACTATGAGTGGAAATGCTTTTGCTTCCTAATCTGAGGATCCAGAATCAAATTAAGAATCTCTCTTAATAAATTCCTTAGAAAATTTATGAGTGATCTGTAGCAGCCTAATAGCTTCCCATCTTATACAGTCCAGCAGATCTCCATGAGTATTGGAGACCTATGATAAGGCTTGTATTTGCACATCCATTTAGAGATTACTTAATGATTCATAGTAGAATTTGTAATATAGGTGGTCCTTGACTTTCATACTTAATTGATTCCTGAAGTGTGTGCAAAAGTATAGCAATGTAAAATAAAATGGAAAAAGTGTTTTTAAAATATTTATTTTACAAAATTGCAATATTTGAAATATGTATTTTTCACTAAAACAGGTAAACTGATAATACACAACGTAATAAGAGAAGAGTGAGTGGCTACCATGGTAGCTACAAGGAAATACGTGCATTTTTGGGATACACATCAATAAACATTTAACTTTTAAATATGTGCAAAATAGTGAATTGTATGAAAGTCAAATGTAAGTAAGTCGAGGACTGCCCATACTATATTATCATTTCTTCACTTGAAATTTAATTTATTATTTGATCTCATTATTTAGGTATTTAAAATTTTTATTTTGAATTTATAGCAATATAGAAGAAGAAAAATAATTATATGAATAAATTTCAAGATTCTTAAAAAATGGAAGAATTGGGTAAGTATTATTTTTTGTGTAATGTTTTAAGTGATCATAACATCTATTTGATCAGGAATAAACAATATTTATCATGAAAACTAAATATTTATTGATTACTTATATGTTTCATGTATATCTTATGACATTTTCATAATTATTCATTTCATTTATGATTAATAATATATCATTCAATATAATTTAAAATACAACATATAAAAATTACAAATGGGATAAAATTCTATCTTATCAGAATTGTATTATTTTATATGTTTAATAAAAGACAAATATCATAAATATAGAATTATTATTTTAATATGAAAACTATATAGAATGTCCGAGAATATATTTTGCCTTTATTTTGAATAATACTTTTTTACAAAATATTTTCAATGTCAATTTGAATAATAATTAGAGTTTAATATAAATTTTTGTAACTAAATTTTATTAAGAAAATCTTGCTTTTTTTGTCTTTTAAAACTTCTATTTTTCTTATATTTCTTCTTTCTATTGTCAATTATTAAAAGCTTTTATCCATGCAAATGAGCAGAAATCTTGTGATTTAATCTTATAACTGTGGAATATCATTCAAAAATTCATCCAAACTCATATAGGGAAACCATTAGATGGCAGTCATTATTAGGTTACAGGCCATTATTTATGGTAATCAAAATAAGATATATATATAACTGCTATCTTCAATATAAATAGGAGAAAATAAACCAAGCACTATGTAGCAGAAATATGTTTATTTACAATTCAAAACGTTTTCGACCATGTTTTGGTCATCAGCGAAAATTACTAAAACAAACTTACATAAAATAATAGAATGGTTATACAGTAGAACAGAATAGCACGTATACTTTTAAAATTAAAAAGATTCACTAATACATAATAATAGGAGTTGGTTATAAACAAATTTTTATATAAATTTGTATTTTGTAAAATAATTATAGTCCGACATAATAAATATAAGATATGTCCCAGAAGTAATGAGAATAATTTTTCTGCGCATTTCTGTCAAATTGCCGAAAAAAACAGGTGGTGCAGAAATGTGGATTTGAATGTCAGTGACGTATTCCAACGGTCCCACAGCTGCTGCTAATTCACAGAGCATGCCCAGTGGCCTAACAGTGAGTCGTCATGAGCGTGGCTTGTTATGCTTAAGATGCAGCAATCTATTGAGCAATGCTATGCAATAAAGTTTTGTATTAAACTCAACGTTATGCTTAAGATGCAGCAATCTATTGAGCAACGCTATGCAATAAAGTTTTGCATTAAACTCAATAAAAGTGATAAGGAAACCTTCCAAATGTTAAAGGAGACTTACAAAGATGAAGTTTTGTCACAATCGCAAGTCTACAAGTGGCACACTGAATTTAGGAATGGCCAACAGAATGTTGAAGACGATCCACGCGAAGGACTACCATCGACTATGAAAACGGATGAAAACATCGAACGAGTGATTGAATGTTCTGAATACCAACCGCCGATTAAGTTTACGTTCAATTGCGGAAATGACAGGTTTGCCAAAAACAGATGTCCACCGCATCGTTACAGACGAATTGCAAATGTGTAAAATTTGTGCGAAATTAGTGCCTAAAGTGTTGTCCCCTGAAAAGAAAGCAATTCATGTGACGATTTCGCAGGAACTGTTGCATCGTGTATCCAGTGACCCAAACTTCCTAACAAGAGTGATAACCGGTGACGAAAGTTGGGTGTTCGAATACGACCCAGAGACTAAGCGGCAAAGCTTGGAGTGGCACACTCCAAACTCACCTCGACCAAAGAAGGCTTGGATGAGCAAATCACGTGTCAAAACACTACTGATCGTGTTCTTCAACTCTAAAGGAGTGGTCCATAGAGAATTTGTGCCATCTGGGCAGACGGTGAATTCAGAATTTTACTTGGAAGTGCTCAAACACTTGAAAAAAAGGGTAAATCTGGTCTGCTAGGAGATTACTGGTAGCTGGATTGTCCACCACGACAATGCTAGGCCCCACACAGAGATGGTTGTGAATGAATATCTAACCCAAGAACACATCCCTGTGCTTCCCCATCCACCATACAGTCCTGACCTGGCTCCCTGTGACTTTTTTTGTTTTCACGGCTTAAAATGGACATGAAAGGATGCCATTTTGACACACTCCAAGATGTCCAAAGAGCTGTAACCACAAGGCTTCGCAGCATCTCACAAAATGAGTTCAAACATTGCTACAACCACTGGCAGCAATGCTGGATTCGTTGTATTGATGTCCAAGGTGCATACTTCGAAGATTATTAACTGTTTTTCTTTGTAAGAATGATTATTTGATTTATGTAATTTTTTTCTCATTACTTTTGAGACAGACCTTGTATATCATAATTAATTAGTAAAATAATGTACGTAAAACAGATTAATAATAATGTGCAAAACATAAATTTATAACCTATTAGCTAGCAGCCATGCATTTGATAGTTGATTACCCAAGTTATCGTTGATTACATTATATTTCTTTGATCTTTCCGTAATTGTTAGAGCTTCTATAAAACGGCCATCTTGTATGGAATTGCATTTCTTTAGAATTTTGGAGTTATTCCAGTCAATTATTATGTGCACTATTCCGTTCTACTGTATAACCATTCTATTATTCTATGTAAGCTCGTTTTAGTAATTTTCGCTGATGATGACGAAAAAATGGTCGAAAACATTTTGAATTGTAAATAAATGTATTTCTGCTACATAGTGCTTGGTTTATTTTCTCCTATTTATGGTAATTTTTGTATTTGCAATTTTTTTTAATCATATTTGAAAAACTCATAAAGCTGAATTCATTAGGCAGGAACTTATAAATTGAGAACTGCATGTATTTGTTTCAAATATTCCCAATGTGGACAAAACATTCCAAGTAGATTTTACTTGCAAAGCTATGAACTTGCTATTGGGAACTTGTAAACTGAGAGCTACCTCTATTGTTTTTTTTAACAAAATTTAAATATTTTTTAATTCTACATTATCATCATTACCAGGGTTGCAAAGTCGGATGGCAAATGATCTGACTGCAACTCCACCCAAAAATCTCCAACTATCTGACTCCAATTCTAACTGATTTCAACTTTACCTTTTAAAAAAAAAATTGACCCTGACTCTCTAAAATTTAAATAAATCTCTAAAGTCCAACTCTGGACAGTTTAAAAATCCAACTTCGATTCCGACTCCACCCAGAAACCTCTGACTCCTGACTCCAACTCTGCAACCCTGATCATCACTACTATAATTAGATTAAAGATATCTCATAAACATAACCAAATAATTTATATTAAAATAAATAAATTGCTCATATTATTTTAAAGTTATCTCTCTCTTTTTATTTTTGCTATGTAGATATTATTACTGTAATTATTAGCATATAAATTAATTGCCAGTAATCTGGCAATTAATTTATAAAATTAATTGTTAAGTATTATTAGAATCTGATTTTTTTCCAAAATATTTCTGTTTTGAAGAATTTGAATGATCTTAACTTATCTTTAATCCAAAATTGTTAAATTATATTAATTGTTAAGTATTATTAGAATCTGATTTTTTTCCAAAATATTTATTTCTGTTTTGAAGAATTTGAATGATCTTAACTTATCTTTAATCCAAAATTGTTAATTTATATGTTAATTACAGTTTATTTAATTTGTTTATTTTATTAAAAAAATTTGTTTGAATTTAGTTCCTGAAAACAATCTTGAAGTATGGATTAAAGAAGAACCTAACTGGGACACACATAAACAAGACATAAATTTAGAATATGAAGTTAATGAATATATTGTATCAGAGATAAAGGAAGAAGAATCGGAATCAGAAAGTGATATGTACGAAAACAAAAATGAAAGGAATTATAGAAAAGAAGAAAGGGTATTTTTTTTAAGTGGCTAATTTGTTTAGTATATATAATAAGACATTCATAAAAATTATAAAATATATTGTTATATTAAATCGTAACTACAACACAAGTTCAAGCGAAAGATTGATATATTTATTATTTGCTAAAGATCTTTCAGCTTAAAAAAGCCATCTTCAGTAACATCTAGCAAAAAGAATACAAACAGAACAAACAATAATTCAAATACAAACAATTTACAATAGAATAAACATTCTTGTATTTGAATTATTGTTTGTTCTATTTGTAATTATTTTTGCTAGATGTTACTGAAGATGGCTTTTATAAGCTGAAAGATCTTTAGCAAATAATAAATATATCAATCTTTCACTTTAATTTGTGCTGTTGTTATGACAAATGTTAATTTTCTTATGAAAACAAGCAAAAAGTATTTGAATTTTATTTGAAATTAAAGTATTGTTATATATTAAAATTATTACATTGAATAAAAAACTATATTAAAAGTATTTAATAATAATTTTATTTATTAAGTCATATACTGATACATGTATTGTCTGCTCTGTGTATAAAATATAATTAAGTAAAAATCCTCTAAAATGCTTTTGCTCATTAACTTTTGTGCCTTATATTAATTATATTTTTATATAATATATTTTTGTTGTTGTTATAATTTGGCATTTAATTCAAAATTCTAAAATCTTAAAAACAGATTGTCCTAAAAATGAAGAAAAACTGATGTTTCTTCATTACAATTTAAGAATACAGATAGACCTCGATTAGCGCGACTTCGAATAGCGCGAATTCGATTAGCGCGACTTAAAAAATTGATACCGTTATTCGGTTAGCGCGAGAAAAGATTCGATTAGCGCGAGTTGTAAACACAGATCAATCTTACTAACAAAGCTCCTTTTATGATGTCAATTAACAAATTACCGTTAATTTTCGGTTAGTAAAACCGAACGAGGAGCAGTCCAAGAACGGTCACACGATTTTGAAGGGGTGAAACATCAGAAAGATGGGCTTTTTGCCGTTAACTGTTTAACATTACTGTACTATTATTTAGCTTTGCTATCGTATACATACAGTAGAGTACAGAATTTTCTCTTTTAAAAAGTATCGAAATGGATAAAAGGAAGAACACTTTTGATGATAAAACAGGAAACGAAAAAAAGAGAAGTGATTACGCTACAGCAAAAAATGGATGTGATTGAGCGACATAAAAGCATTCTTTGTTAAATTTTTTTAAATAAGGATATCTTTACAAATTTATTTGCCTATTATATTGCTGTACTACCGATATTATTTATTTTCTTTTGTTTATTATCTGATTTCTTTATTTAAAATAAAACTTGTGAAAAAAATTTGTTTTTGTTATCTTTTGGTGTCGTATTCTGCTAATAAACAAATAGAAAACTTGTTAAAAATTTCTCATTGGTTCATTAACTTCGCTTATTAATGCTATCTGGAACTAATTTACTGATTCAATAAAGTTGCAATGCTTAATTGCAAATCGGCCTATTCACTCAATTCTCGACCCAGAATTGGCGGCCAGGCGGCGCTCAACTTCCGCTTTCGATTCGCTATTTTAGTTTTGATTTGGCGGTTGGTTTGATGATGATATGAGACGCAATTCCTGGTAAGTTATTAATTTAGATGATGAACAATGATGTAAAATATGAAAATAAATATTTACAATAAACTTAACACTAACTGTTTAAGAGTTATTCATTGTGAAGTTAGCTAATGGCCGGAATCTCACAAAGCAAGAACCAATTACCATATTTTCCATAGAGTTAATACTTTGATTAGTGCGAGAAATTCGTGGAACCAATTATTCGTGCTAATCGAGGCCTACCTGTATTAAATATTGATTAGTTTAGACTTTACAATATAGAATTCGATAAATTCTATATTAATAAATAAATTCCCGGGCTGAGGCAGATTTTTTCTTCAGATAAATTAATTAAAAATTCGAGTTCAATTATTATCATTGCCTGTTGCATCATTATTCTGTTAATGTGTTTTGAAAATTTCATTATAAACAAATTAAATGTATAAGATTTAAAAAGAAAAATTTTAATAAAAATCACTTGAACAATATAAACACTATAAGATCCATTGTTCAGTTGATTTTTGATCAAACAAAAAATAAAGTAAGATAAATAGATTTTAGCCAAATAATTCTAGTCAAATACTCTTAATGAGTGAATTTGAAGTTAAACTGTAATTTAATTTAGTAATAATTTATTAATCATAACTATAGTGCTACCATCTATTGAGTTAATAATTAATTTAAATTTAGGCTAAGATGGCACCATCTATTAGTTAATAATTGAATTTAATTTTTACTACTTTCCTGAAATTAAAAATCTTACTATTGACCCAGAATCAAACTGGGAGCTTTTATCATCTCAATATCTTAACTACCTAGTGTGATCATAAATTCCTGTACAAAATTCAAATAACTCTAAATATCACAAGAATGGAAAATACTCAGGTTGTATATGCCTATGCCTTTGTTGTTATGTTACTTTAATGTAAACAAAAGATTTTGCCAGAATCTTCAATAGAACAAAAATAATTGTGTTGAAATGCAACTTTGCATCTACATTTTGTAGGAAAAAGACCATGTAAAATTTTTAAATTGCTAAAAATATGGGAATTGAAAGGATAGTATATGATGCTGTAAGTAGGTATATAGAGATGGTCAGTGTTAGTGACAGATAAAGATTAAGAAGATGACCAAGAAAAAAAATTCCAAGGACATTAATGCTTTATCTGCATGAATTTGACAAAATCGTTGCTGCATTCAAAAGAAATTAGCAACCAAAATGAACATGTCGAGATCAACAATTCAAGGGACTTTAAAACAAGACCTTAAGCTTAAAACTTTAAAGCAAAAGACATGCCATTTTTTTAAGTTATTCAGCAAAAGAACTGAGTTGAGAAGTCTGGCATTGTTGAAGTGATATACTTGTGACAGTTACAAGAACATTCTTTTCACTTATGAAGAAATCTTCACTTTTAAGTAAAAGTTTAATAAGCAAAATGATTGTGTTTATGCTAAGTCAACAAAAGAAATCCCTAGAGTACTAGGATCAAAAGTCACTTTAGTGATAGTGTGACGTGGAATCAGTTGGCATAAAAAGGTGAAGTTGCTATTTGTACCACATGGAGTAAAAGTGAACATAAAGAACTATATGAAGAAATTCTATAACGATTATAAAGCCACTGAACTCTAATCTTTTTGATTTTTGTGTGTGAGAATTTTTGATAGAATTTCTTCATATAGTTCTTTAACGATTATAAAGCCACTGAACTCTAATCTTTTTGATTTTTGTGTGTGAGAATTTTTGACCACACTAGATAATTAGACTACTGTGATATCAGGCAGATTTCTCTTTCAAGAAGCTTATATTACAACTAATATAAGTTCCACCTCTGCTGGTCTTCAACAGATGGTGTCACTTGATATTAAGACTGAATGGTGTCACAAATGAATGTTATTGAGACTTATGATGAAAATGAAACTAACTAATGTAGCTTGTCTTTATTCTGACAAAATTATAAATTTTTATGATATTTGCAGTGTCATCTTTCAAGAATACAACTAAATTAAATATCTTGCACATTCTGACTATTATAGTGATACCTACTGACAACTAAAAAATGTACAAATTTTCTGAACAACCCAATACAAGAACTACTACAGATTATCTTGTAAGGTGTTTCTTGCTTATTTACCTCACAAGTTGTCATTCATTTTTTACCTTAATTTCTGAATGAAAATGAAGTTTCTGAGTTATCATGCTGTCTATTTCTTACTGATAACTTTTGAACTAATTAACAATTTTCATGAAATTTGATAGTTATATTTTGCTATTAAAGTTAATTTCAGCACCACTGTATTTAATTCTTTATCTTCAACCTCCTGTTTTCCTATTTATAATTGTATATGTATTATAAATAAATGATGATGATGATCAACCATTTGAAAGTAGCGGGTATTCAGAGTTCAAAGGTTTCTTTATAATAACTTTTTAACTACCTTGATTGAAATTTTATAAAATTAACAGATCAGGTTGTTAAAATGAAAATTAAAATAAAATTTATTATCCCTACAAGCTCATCTGTTTAAAAATAGTAAGCACTCAACTTTTGAATTATATAATATAGGCTTTAATCTCTACTAGAAGCTCTAAACAGCAAGTGCAAAACAAGTAACCTTTATTGCTAACGTTTTCAATGCATTTGCATCATCTTCAGGCATAAATATTATATATATGTGAATGCATAGAAAATGTTAGCAATAAAGGTTACTTGTTTTGCACCTGCTGTTAAGTGCTTCTAGTAGAGATTAAAGTTTGAAGTAATAACAAAGCAGTTTTTATATATATATTTATATTAATTATGGATATAATATAGGCAGTCCCCAAATTATGTAGATGGATTTTTTTAGTGAAATCCTATATAAATCAAAACATGTATGTCGGAACATATGTTATACAGTACTGTGTGTCACAATGATGTAACAATAAAAATAGTTACATTAAAGTATAAGCACATAAGTCACATGATAAAGCTATAGCTTACATCTTGGAGGATCTGATTTAATTTGTCTCAAGTCATTTTAGTCTCAAGTTCAGGCCCAGCTTGTTATATAAAAATGATCCTATGTAAGTACAGATCTACATAAGTCAGGGATTACCTGTATATTTTTATAATATTCAAAATATAGGTTATGTTATATATGATATGATATATTTTAATCCCATATCTTTTGGAATAATCGAAATACAGAACAAGTTCAGAAAGTAGACAATTAATTCTTTTCAGTACTATTTGTTTTATTTTGGATTATTGCCAAATCTGGATTAATCTTCTCTTATATTAATCCAAAATTCAAAGCAAAAATTAAAAACAAAATTATTCTATAAAATATTTTAATATATATGTATAGATGCTCCTCTATTTATGATATCTTTTGATAACTTCATTGTATGTCAAAAAAAATTTTAAGTTGAAAATGACTGGCAATAGTAATAATTTTAGTAGTAATTTAGACAATACAAGATCAGAACCTCCAATATAGTAAAATCTTCAGAATGGAATTGGGGCTTCAAGATGGTAAAATCATCCAGAATTCATCTGGGATCCTCCAAGATGGTAGCAATTATTTAATTGCTTTACCATGTGTCAATGGTAAAGTAACAATGGTGATGGTATCATGTGGCAACCTATAGGTTTTTAATAAAGCAGAAAAAGTATTTCTAGCCAATATGCTGTGAAAATAACCAAATTCAGAATATTGTAAAGGCAATCAGGATTAAGATAAGTTAAATGATTGGCAATTAGAGCATTTCTAGCCAATATGCTGTGAAAATAACCAAATTCAGAATAATGTGAAGGCAATCAGGATTATCATAAGTTAAATGATTGGCAATTAGAAGAGAACTTATAATTCTGGAAAAATAAAGAATGGACAAGAAGTATTAAGGCTGGTTTACATCAAAAGGAAGCATTAATGCCACAAATTTTTTATGGTATAGAAATATGCACTGCAAGACATACATTGCCAAGAGTTGGAAAAAAATGTTGCTGTATTCTCTTAAAGCACTTGATCTGTTTCTTTCCCATGATGCATATTGTGATTTTGAGTAAAGATGCTGTCATATTAGTTTTTTACCATGTTTTTAATAAATACTCTCTGTTAGTATTTGAAATATTTGTATATAAAAAGAATATAATATTAAATTATTTAAATTTCATGGTAGTATATTGGGTAACTTTATAAAAATATAAATTTTTAAATACAGTGGTACCTTGGTTAAAGACGGCCTTGGATAATGACTTACTTGGTTAACGACGAATGGCTGTAAGAAAAAAACGTCTTGACTAACGACACCTGATTATGTGAACTTCGACAAAATAGAGCTCTGTAAAATACCTCATCATCGCATCACGACGTCTTGACTAACGACTCCTGATTATGTGAACTTCGACAAAATAGAGCTCTGTAAAATACCTTATCATCGCATCACGTGATTCGTTAGCTCAGTTGTTAATCATTATTTTCTTTTTTTTTATCACAATCAGTTCAAATCAGACAATGTCATTTTTAAAATTAATAAAATTATAACCATATAAAATTATATTTAACTAAATGATAATTAACATATAGTAATGAAAACAAATTATTAACCTAGATTAAAAATAGACGTGCAACAGTTCACTAGTTTTTAGTTTCTTAAAAATGATTTCTAGACGATTAAAAAGTAGACACTGCAACAATTCACTAGTTTTTAGTTTCTTAAAGATGATTTCCAGACGATTATTATTTTAAATTCTGCCAACGCAACAGTTTTTAGTTTTTAGTTTCTTAAAGATGATTTCTAGATAATTATTATTTTAAATTCTGCCAACAAAGCTAGTTTTTAGTTTCTTAAAGATGATTTCTAGATGATTATTATTATACTAGTTTTTAATTTCTTAAAGATGATTTCTAGACGATTATTATTTTAAATTTGCAAACATAGTCTGATTCTATTGTTTGTTTGTTTATTATAAGACGCCTGCGAGTGGTGTGACGTTGCAGTTTCGGATTCCATTAGAAGAGGGGAAAAAAACGTCTGTCCGAGATCCTACAGTTCATATAGACAATAAATCGGCCTGCGAGTGGTGTGATGTCGCAGTTTTGGATTCCATTAGAAGAAGAAGAAAGTCTATCCGAGATCCTACAGTTCATATAGACAATAAATTGGCGAGTGCATGTTGCTATTCTTTTGCCATCAAAAAGCAAATTCAAATCTTATCTGTATAATAATCATTGAATCTGTAAGCTGCTAATCAGTGTTTACGGGTTCATTTGTCAAAAAACTCTGAAGTGAGACCAATTTTCCTGGTGAAGATTGATAATTAAAAACTGTTTTCATAAACAATTCATTTTATTAATGTTAATTTTTTTTTGTAGCAAATATAATAAATAGATGATATTTTCCATATTTTTAGGACATTTTAAATGAGTTATCTGCATTCATGAACATTTTATTAATGTTAATTTTTTTTGTAGCAAATATAATAAATAAGTGGCATATTTTTTAGGGACATTTTAATGAGTTTTATCTGCATTTTTAATACTTACTATAGTTGTGTAAAGGAGCCGGAATGAATTAATCAATTTTCAATTAAATCCTATGGGGAAATGTGCCTTGGATAACAACAGTAATCCTGGAATGGATTACCGTCGTTAACCAAGGTACCACTGTAGTTTTGTCCAAATAAATAAATTTGTTGTTAAAATATAAAATATATAGAAATATTTCTATAATGAAAAATTAAATTTAGATAAATTTATCAATTATATATGAAGTTTTATTAATCAATTACAATACTGTATATACAAAATAATAATAATTTGGCTGAACATGATACCTTCATTCGCTTCTGAGGATTTATTCCAGCATATTATTCTGCCTCAAATTCTATTATTTCTTTTGACTCTTAATTCCTTATCTTCTAATCTTATGTTTCTAAAAACATCAATAAGAAACTTAAACAATTTTTGAGTTTTTCATCTTGCAATAAATAACTGTAATAGGAATTTGTTGGTAAACACAAATATTATTTAAATTAATATAATATCCAATTTAAAAAAGAATCATAATTGAGAAATTTCATGAAAAAGAAAACAAATTCTGTAGGTATTTTGACCTTTACTATATAGAAAAGAATCCTTTTTTAACATGTTAGTCCATATTTCATTAAATATACCTTCTGCCATTTGTAACTATAAATTGAAAGTGTGCATGTCCAGCACCAGTGATAGACAAAATATTAAACATAGTTGATGCCTCACAACACACACACTTCAGGTCTCTGCATTCACTTTGCTGTGTATTAATGCTAGTTATTATAGCTACATGACACAAGGGTTGGAGCTATGAAGAAAACACAAACATTAATGCTTTTGCTTTGTGTAAATCAGCCTTTAAACTTTAATTTAATTTTTTTATAGTATAAACAGAATTTGTTGTAGTATAACAATCTATGTAATGATAATGTATGTGGCTTATAATGTTGTAGATTAATTTTAAATAATATTAAACTCAAGCACTATAAGCAGTAACAAAATTTATTTTAAAAGAAAAAACATTTTCGATCCATTATGGATCCTCTTCAGGAGAAGTTGAAGAGGATCCATAATGGATCGAAACGTTTTTTCTTTTAAAATAAATTTTGTTACTGCTTATAGTGCTTGAGTTTAATATTTCTAGTGTTAAAAGCAGAGTTTGAATCAATGTAATTTTAAATATTTGTTTTTATTTATAGCATTTTCCTAATTTTGTTAAATGACATATTCATTTTATAAAATATTTATGTTAATTTTAATTTCCATCATTTAATTGTATAGCAGCAAATATTGTATATCTATACAATTAAATGATGGACTTATGATATTTTGATCTTGTGATAACCCTTATAATATTCCTAACTTAGCTTTTTCATAACATATTGATTACAAATGCTTTTTTGTTTTATTAAAAATAAAACAAAAAAGTAAAGCAATCCTTACCATCTTACTTCCAGGTTCAGTTCTGGAAGATTTTACACCTTGGAGCCTGAGTTCAATTCCAGATTATATAATAACCTTAAGGACTTGGAATCAAATTCAGATTTGAGATGATTATACCATCATCATAAAAGATTCAGTATTTTGTTGTCTATTATTACTACTAAAACAACAACAAACATGAGTTATTTTTGACTTATGATGGAATTATCAAAATATAACCCTATTGTAAATTGAAGACAATCTATATTTTTAATTTCTTAAGTTCTATTAATTTTATATTTGAAGACTAAAATATTTTAACAAATTTGTGAAAAAGAAGTATATTTTTAATTTTTACATAGGTATTTTCAAAAGATGGAAATTTTGAAATTCTTGATACAACTGACGAAAACAGATGCAATTGGATGTGTCTTTTATCAATTAAAGATACAGATGATAGGAATCTTATTGCTTATCAGTTAAACAAAAATATTTATTTTAGTACTCAAAGAGAATTAGTTGCTGGAGAGGAATTGAAACTAGGATATTCCATTCCATATGGTAAAAGAATAGGTAAGATTTCTAATATGTATTCATTATTATTAATGTAATGTTTAAATTTTTAATGAATCTAGTGGGTTGTTCGGAAAGTAATTTCATTTTTTCCAGGAGTGTTATTAGTTGTATTTTTAACCAGCCAATTTCATTCTAAAAACTATTATCGTCATATATTTTGATAGCTGACATTTCAAGGTTTATTTGGTAAAAAAATTTTTTTTGATTATGTGCATTTGGTTTTTGGTGTCATATCAAAATGGAAAATAAAATGAAGATTTTTTGGCATGTTTTACTTTTTTATTACTGAAAAGGTAAGAATGCTGTTTAAGCAAGAAAAAAGCTATGTGAAATATATGGAGAAGATGTGTCAACAGATCGCCAGTGCCAAAACTGGTTTGCAGAATTTAATTCTGACAATTTCGATATTAAAGATGGGAAGTCATCCATTTTGATGTTCTGGAAAGTCAGTTGAAGCTGATGATGATAAAATAAAGGTATTGGTTGAAGCAAACTGCTGAATAACAACATGAGAAATTGCTACAAGATTAAATTTTTTTTATTCAACTGTTCATAACCATTTGAAATGACTTGGTTTTGTTTCAAAGCTCAACATTTTGGTTCCACATTCTCAAAGAAAGAGATTTGTTCCATTGCATTGACATTTGTGATTTGCTGTTCAAACATGAAGAAAATGATCCCTTTCTGAAGTGAATCATAACTGGTGGTGAAAAATGGATGTTTACAACAATGTTGGATACAAGCAATCATGAAGCAGAAAAGATGAACCGGCTGAAAGCACTTCGAAAGCTGATATTCATCAAAAAAAGTGATGCTCTTTGTTTGGTGGGATTACAAGGAAATTGTTTTTTTGTGGTTTTCCCAGACAATTCCACAATTAATTCAGAAGTGTACTGCCACCAATTGGACAAATTGAATGATCCATCAAACAGAAGGGGCCAGACTGTGATTAACAGAAAAAAGTATAGTGTTTCACCATGACAATGGCAAACTTCGTACAAGTTTGGTGACTCGCCAAAAGCTGTTTCAGCTTTGATGAGATGTGCTACCCCCAGGGTTGCAGAGTTGGAGTCGGGAGTCGAGGAGTTGGAGGTTTTTGGGTGGAGTCGGAATCAGAATTTTAAATTGCCCGGAGTCAGAGTTGGATTTTTTTTAAAAGGTGGAGTCTGAGTTGGATCATTTTTCATCCAATTCGGCAATTCTGGGTTGCAGAGTTGGAGGTTTTTGGTTGGAATCAGAGTCAGATTTTTGAACTGCCTGGAGTCAGAGTCAGTTGGATATTTTTTAAAAGATGGAGTCAGAGTCGATCATTTGCCATCTGACTCTGCAATCCTGGATACCACATCCGTTATATTTGCCAGATCTGCATCCTCCAATTATTACTTATTCTATTCTTTACAAAATTCTTTAGACGGCAAAACATTTAGTTTAAATGAGGATGTCAAAAATCACTTGGTTCAGTTTTTAAAAGCAAAAATCAGAAATTCTATGAGCATGGAATCAATCTACTATCAAAAAGATGGCAAAATGTATTGGACCAAAATGGTCAATATATAATTAAATATGTTTAATACTATAGAAAGTTGTTCATTTTCATGAAAAAACGAAATTACTTTCCGAACAACCCAATCCGTTCATTTTCATGAAAAAAACAAAATTACTTTCCAGACAACCCTATATTAGATAATTTTAAATTCCAATCCATATGTGTATTTTATATATAAAATAATCTGAAAGTGTATTAGTTTATATATCACCATTTAAAAAAAAAAAAAAAAAAAATGTCTAAAAAACCAAAAAAACCCATTAAAAAAAAAAAAAAAAAAAAGCATATTTGCATGTTTGATATACTGTCTTTTCCTTATATGGATTTCATTATAAATGCAGTTTTGAAATTATTATTACAATTATAAATGTATAAACACAAAGTTAACGATTTTAGATTTGATAGAAAAGCAAGCATAGAAATTAAAATTCATAAACTAGATGAGAATAAGGCTGGCCACAGATCAATTAGTCAAGTCAAGACAATCGAGAAAACAAGACAAATTTAAACATTATTTTATAACAAATATTAATGAACCACAGTTCAATTCAGTCTTAATAATCATAATGTTAGATAAAGAATTCTTATGAACATTTATACTTTTGAGATATTCTTTTAATATATCTTTTACCACTAATTGGATTAATATTTATATATTCTTTTAATATATCTTTTACCACTAATTGGATTAATATTAAATTTAGAAGAATGAATACTGCTGAATTCAGTTTTATACAAAAACACTCCTGAATTTAATTTTATACAAAAATAATTTTTTCATCCATTAAATGTTCATAAACATGGCATTTCAAACCATATATGTAGCCAGTGCCTATCAAAGAGGGGCAAAAGGGGTGGTTCCCCAGGCCTCATGATTTTAGGGGTCTCAATTTTCACAATTTTAGGAGCTTTTTACCACTATCTATTTGTCAGTTTTGTGATTTTAAATATAATTCAGCTTCTATGAAATAAATAAATGTTATAATTGAATAAATATTAATTACCATTGTTTTTATTTTCTTGTCCACAGTTTTATTTTAAATTTTGAAGGCTTCAAAAATATTAGTTGTCTCAGACCTTGCATTTTCTCTGAAAGGCACTGTATATAGCTATACAATATAATAATATTGGGTTTGTAACAGATATTCTGTCAACTACTGTAGAATGGGAAAATTAAAATTGTGGATCAGGAAGTAGAAGTAACACTGTCTTTAAATGCCATGGATTCATTGGAACATTACATAAATAGGTTTCATTCCTGAATTGTTCCTAAGGCAGTAATTCATCTGAATAAAAGATCACTTACTCATCTGTCAATAATAATGATAAAAAATTTTTATTCTTTATCATTTTTAACATTTGTATGACAAATAATTTATTATTATAATTTGTTTGATTTTAAATTCTATGTTTTTATTTTTTTAGATAAATTATTACTTAAGTATTGTTTAGTTGATCTTTATTTAATATTATTATGGTCAAATATCAAAATTGAGAATATAAATGCTGTTTTTAACATTACATATATGGAAAATAAATTCCTACTTTAAAAGGGTGCTTCAGGAATGAATTAACTTTTAAAAGTCAGGAAATATCTGTATTTGTTTGTTATAATATAGTGATGTTTCAGTTAATGATGATTAATTCTATAAAAACCATTGTTAATCAAAATTTTCATTAACTGAATATAGGAAATATAATAAAGGAATAATTTGTTTTGAGACCATCATAAATTGATATTTTTCACTAAAAAAACATAGTTTTATATTATTTCGTCATATAATTATGATAAATAAACAATCTATAATACCATATTAAATAAAAGCAATAGTATTAAAAGAAGCATAGATAAATAATGAAAAAATAAACTACTAAAATGTACATAGAGAATAAAATAATTCATTCCTTATCATAAGGTAATAAATTTATTTAAGAGTAATTAAAATCAAGTTGCTGAATTGAAAATGTTTATAAAAAGATATTGCTAATAAGTTAAGACTTTTTGAATTTAGTTCAAAATGCTCGTACTGATCAAATTGGTAATCATATGATAATATAAACAAATCATTAATTGAAAATTTATCATTAATAGAAATAATTGGACTATATGCGAGACAAAATTAATTGATGCATTGATTAATCAAGTTTCTATTATATTTTTCAATATTCATTATTTTTTTGTTTTTCTTTTTCCTTAAAAAGCATGTGTATTATTTTAATTAATACAATATAGTGATATATAATTGAATAAAATATCAATACAATACATTATTGCTATACTTTTATCCAACTATTCATTATTTTACATACAATGTTACTGTAAAAATTATTTTTAAATATCAAAAATATAAGTATAAATTTATACATCTATTTAATTACAGCTAGCCAATTAGCAGAAATTATTATACTCACTATTCTTGCTAATTGGCTAGTTGTAATTAAATAAGTTAAAGTAAGCAGTGAAAGAACATTTAGAAAATTTATACATCTATTATTATAAAATTTTAGAAATTAAATGTTTGTTAATCAAGGGAAACTTATATACAATCTTAAGATCTAGTGTATTTTCGAAATCTTATATTTCATGTTTGCTGTCTTAAGACTTCTTATATTAACATAGTTTTACTAATTAAACAATTTTGGAAAAATTATAAATTATTTGATATTTTATAGCATCATCAGGCATTAGAAAGACAATAGAAGATTATAACAATTCATCAAATATTCTTGATGATAATGATTCACCTATTAAAAGGAAACGAGGAAGACCTCCTAATAAAAGATTAACAAATGAGGTTTGTTTACTAATTTAATTATTATAGTATAAAACACAAACTAAATAAAATTTTTATAAATTGAATGTGGAATGTTGCTGACTCTGTATTCTGTGTATATGTATAATGTATGTAGTACAAGATCCTCCTGACTTAAGCATTGTATTCCTGGAAGTATTACAAATTCAATCATTTTTGAAAGCAGTTGTTTTTCAATTCAACAATGATATACAATGGTTTAAAGAAATCTTATATAAATTGTTTTATATTTAACTAAAATAAGTGCCAGTATTAGAATACTAATCAAAACAATTTGATATAAAATTTCACATATTACCAATAATATATTTTTGATAAATAAGAAAAAGAATTGTAAAATTAAAAATATTGTATTATGAAGCTAAAGAGAAAATAAGTAAACATACAAATAAATATTTTTCTGTTGATAAGATAGGAAAAATATTTGTCTAAAAATTCAAAATATTAAAAGTTTGAAATCTGAAACTTTTAATATTTCTCTCATAAAGTATTTTTTAAATAATTTGAATATATAAATATACTAGCAATTGCAATTTCTTTTTAATAAATATTTCAATTTTCTTATTGTGGTTATTGAATGAAGAAGAATAAAGAGAGATATTCTAATGAATTTATTTGATATGTTCCATATTATAAATAAGTTATAAAAATCATATGCCAGATATTAATATTGAAATTTAATAGTTTAAACATTTTTCTGATGATAAATATTTAACCCTTTGTGCTCCTGAGTCAAGACGTACTTGACAGGCCGATGACCTCTACAACTCCTCTGTCAATAACGTCTTGACAGGGCCTGAGTCCCTTATCTTTACTTATATTAAAGAAATAATTTTCAAAATATCAATTGTCATTTTCATTGTTTTATCATAGTAACCAAAATTTTGCTAAAATTTGGATTTTTAATTAATTTTTTAATCGTTTTATAATCGGATTTACTAATATAAGTGCCATCTTTTGACCACCAAAAATTCAAGAATGGATCGTCCGAATTTGTCCGACTTCTCGGCCAAAAATTCAAGAACGGATTGTCCGAATTTGTCCGATTTGCTCTGTATAAAATTCAAGAACGGATTGTCCGAATTTGTCCGACTTGCTTTTATCACTTTGCTCTATAATGTTACACAATTCCTTCTTAGATTACCTTTATTTTTTTAAACAGATGTGAGGTCAGGAGACCCACCCTTCTGTCACCATATTTAATGAATTAATTCTTTTGTATTTGATAGAAATTATGTTAATTTTATTATTATTATTTGATCAATTTATTTCATTTGTAAAATAATACTTTATTTAATTTTATATAATATTGTAACTTTACACAAATATTATCAGTTGAAAGCAAGGGGAACACTAACTTAGCTTCCTTTTGATTCACTTTATCTAAACAGTCGGGTTGAGAACCACCTGGATGAGGAACTAAAACAATAAAGATGTCGGATAACCAACAAGGAACTCTCCTTGCTAACAGCTAAGATTTCGACATCAGAATGATGTCAAGACTGACTCAGGAGCCCTCCCTTGTCAACAGATAAAAGGCGAGGGGAGAGGCCGAGTTGATGATGAGTCGATGAGTCGTCAGATGAGTTGTCTGGATTACTTACTCTAATTCTGTGCCAGATAGATAACCTAGCCCTCTCTGAAGGAAGAAGTTAAAGTCCGACTCATCCATGTCCAGGTATGTAGCGATATGCTTAAGGAGCGACTACGATAGTCAACCCGTCTGCTTATTCACGAACCCATTTAAACTCGTTCGCTATACTAATTATTCACAAACCATTTGCTCGTCTGCTAAAGTCAGTTACAACCCAATATATATGTGAAATTCTTAAAGAAATTTGTCCGCGAATCTTAAAAGTCACTGTATTGACACATTGCGGTGCATGGCTGCACTGTAAAAATTAATTGTTCAAAATAGATTTCAATGAAAATAACTTTTAATAAGTTTATCTTCATATTTTTATCTTTTGAGACACTTGCATGTAACGCAATTTTTTGTTTGATCATATATTTTCTATTGCATACAATATACTTGAAGTATGTTAGCCGATTAAATGGGCGTGGCATGCTTGAGGCTTTATTACCATCATTGGTTTCCCAAGAAATTTTTGTCCAGCCTACTTTATTCTGAGGATTGTTTCATTGGTTATATTGATTTCGGAAATGATCTGATCTAATTAGTGAAATCAGGGGATCATTATAGATATATTCGTCTTTTCTAATTTTGGTAGACTTTTTTTTATAAAAGTTTGTTTATTTTTAAAAATTAGACATCAAATTATTCAAATGAAAAAAGAACAAGTCATTTTATATAACCCCTTGCACTCCACTGTCAATAACGTATTGACAGGGTCTGATTCCCTTTTTTTTACTTATATTGAGAAATAACTTTTTAAAATATCAATTTTTGTCATATTTTTCATTGTTTTGTCATAGTAACCAAAATTTTGCTAAAATGTGGATTTTTAATTAAATTTTTAATCGTTTTAATCGCTTTTTAATCGGAATCGCCTAACACAAATGCCATCTTTGGACCGCCAAAAATTCAAAAACCACTCCTCCAAACTTCTCCCAGTTGTTATATCATGTTCCACATCTCCTTAGTTTATATTTATTTTATTTTTCAGATACTGTACCACCATAATATGTAAATAATCAAAATAACGCGCTTGCCTACAAATGGCACATTCTAACAAATTCGGCTTATTTTAGTGCTGGAGATCACTATAAACTCTACCCTGGTGTCAGGAACTGACCGCTGACGTTTGATTCGAATATCGACGACAGCGACACCTCGTGGCATCCTCACACAGATATCTTGATCCAATTAATTATAATTTGGGAAAGTTTGGCCCCTTGTACATAATATGTACCACCATCCAATAAATTATAATTTGGAAAAGTTTGGCCCCTTGTAAATAATATGACTTTAGTGCTTTTTCACACATAAAATTCGATAAATTAATTTTATTTGAAAATTTATAAATTCAATCAAATCTTGTAAAAAACAAAAATTCTCAATCTGATCTTTCAATTTATAAAAGTTTTCAAGGTTTATAGCGGGAAATATCTAATGATTTTTCAAATCAGCTGATTGTTTGTTTATATTACTTATATTTTAAAAATTGCACAAAAATTACTAATTGCTTTTGTATTTTTTTCTCTTATTCTTTTGATTCTTCATCCAAAACTAAAAAAGGGTATCAGAGTACGGTATATTGCCAACAAAATCCAATTTTTTCGTGTCAAAATATTAAAATGCAAAAAAGTTATGGCAAAAAAACAAAAAATCAATTGTTTTTTAAATGGATGCGCTAGAGCTGTAAATCGTTAAAAAAAAATATTTCATAATTTTTTTAAATGAACATGCTAGAGCGGTAGACCGTTAAAAAAAATATTTTTTAGGAGCACAAAGGGTTAAAGATTTTTATCCATAAGTATAAATTCTGTCATTCTGTTGTAAGTTGGGAACCTTTGTATAAAAATAAAAAAAAATTATGATTACTTCAGGAATTTTTTTTGTGAATATAGGATATTACAAATAAAGAACCAGTTTCAAGAGCAAAAGCATTAGGAATTAAAAATGAACAACAAAAATGGAATTGTTCTCAGTGTAACACAGAATTTTCTGACTGTGTAATATTTGCCAAGCATTTACAATTTCACTATAAGCCACCAACACGTAAAAGGAGGAAGTTAGTGAATTTGGAGTTATCAGAAAAAGAAAAAAATTGTGATAAAACGAATGAAAACAATGATAATGAAATATGTAGAGAAAATGAAAATAGTGAAGATGATGGTGGTAATTTAGAAAGTACAGGTCTAAACACTAATCATGATCAAAAATCTTCTGATAGCTCTGACAATGAATCTTCAGGTGACGATGATGCAAATGAAATAGAACAAGATTCTAGTCCTTCCGTACATGAACTTAGCAACATGGATGTAGCAATGGAAGAAGAAATAGTTGCTGTTCAGGTATTTAATTAGTTATTTTATCTAATTTTCATGAAATACAAATACTTTAATTAATAAGTAAGAGTAAAACGCAAAGCCCTTTGCTTTGCATTTTACTTTTTATTTTTGTTTTGTGTAGTCTTGTTGAACTTTTAATAAATAAGAGATTTATTCATTTTATAATATTAAAAAAAGTTTTGTAAGATAAAACTTTACTGAGTTTGTACTCTAACTGAAACTAATTAGAGAATATCTACAAATCAAATATTCTAAGCCAAATTAATCCCCTAATGCAGTGCCCACCCTAATGTAATAATTTAGAATTAAACTGTAATTTTAATAATTATTTTAAATCAAGGTTATAGTACCACTATCTGTTGAATTAATAATTAATTTTTTAAATTTGGGTTAAAATGGCACCATCTATCAAATAATAATTAGATTATAATTAAAATTAATTTTCCTGCAGTAAAATTTTGCCACCACACTGGAATTGAACTGGGATTTTTGGGATATCCCAGTTTGATTCTTGTGTGGTAACAAAATTTTATTTTGGAAAAATTAATTTTAATTGTAATCTAATTATTAATTTTAGATTACAATTAAATTAAGCCCTTTAACCCAAAATTGGTGCCATTTTAACCCAAATTTAAAAAATTAATTATTAATTCAATAGATAGTGGCACTGTAGCCTTGATTTAAAATAATTATTAAAATTAGAGTTTAATTCTAAATTATTATACTAGTGGTTAATTACTTAAAATATTTGGTTTTTAAAAACTGTAAACATATTTGTAGTTAGTTTATAACATAAATAATAATTTTTTCAATAAAAATTTTTTATTTATAGGCTTCACCTGAAGAAGAAGCAGCATCTACTTCTAAAGAAGTTACATGTGACATCAATAATAAGGAAAGAAAGCAAAACAGGGAATTTATTACAGATAGGGAGATTGCTTTCAAAGAAAAAAAATATAAATTAGTTTCGAGAGATATATCTAAATCAGCATCTAGAAAGTATAATCTTAGAAGAAGTAGGAAAGCTCTAGTTTTAATTGATGTAAGCAAATATAAATTGAATATTTGTATAAATTTAATTTAAAATTATTTATAAAAATAATTTATCTATAATTTACTTTAAACTGACAAAAAGAAAGTAAATAAAAAATAAAATATAGTTGGAAAAACTAATATACGTAAACTAATAATGCTAAAATTATACACGAAAAAATGTTTATTCAGTTTATTTGAAGCATTGTGGTGTATAATTTTAGCGTTATTTGTTTATGTATATTAGTATTCCTGCTTTAAGTGCTGTAATCACTTTGAATTCATAAGAAGCAATGTAGGTGAATCTTATAATAGTTGGAAAAATTTTTTAATATATTCAATAGTTACTCTCAATATGTGCCAGAATTAATAATAATAATTAAAATTTATATTTTAATACGAATAACGACTAAAAATTTTGGCTGTCGCTGTAATTCGAGGGTTAGATTTTTCTAGCGATATCCTATTTATAGGAATCTGTACAGTGGTTCGATTGCAAAAGGGTATCCAGCCAACCACGTTTCACTATTAATATATACTGTACTAGAAATTACCCGCTCATATAAATGAGCAGAAATATAATCTTATAACGATGAAAAACACTTCCGAATTCGTGTAGGGAATCCATCCATAAGAAAATCGTAAAATGGCATCAATAATTATGTTACAGCGCCATCTGCAAATTCTGTCTCTTTAGAGGAACTACAGTTTCAATGTAATTTATATTCTTTAATTTTTAAATTATTAATAATAATAAATAATTTGGGCTGTCGCAGACATCCAAAAATTAGACTAAAGGTACCCTATTCATAGAATAGGGGAATTTATTTCTAAATTACCCTATTCACAGAAATCGGTACAGTAGATCAACGGAAAAGAGACATCCAGCCAGCCAGCCAGCCATGTTTGACTATTAACAATAATTTGATTTATACAATTATATACAGGTACATGCAATTCATTCTCAATTTTTCGCGGTACAGTGATTGAAAACCACTGATCTAGTTGTATATCTTATCTGTATTATTTATGTAACATAAAAAATTATACTAACGACCTTCTGTAAGGTCACATCAACGGATATTATTTTACTTTTTATTATAATTGTGGTGTTCTTTATTTTGAGGCCAAACGTACTCTACTGTTAAATACAATTTTCATCCCCAACGAGTGCAACTCGGCCCCTATTTTCCCCCAGATGCTCCGATTACCGACACTGGACACCTCTCAACCCACCATCTACTGTAGTATAATAAATCACACCGCTCCCCAACACAAACAAAATGCACCTGGTACAACACAAATATTAAAAAAATTGCATTAATATATTAAACGCAGCCATCACATTAATATCGAAGTTTTGTGCAATTAGAACCTGTGATTTTGTTTCTGAAAACTTGTTTATATTTGTAAAATTAAAAATGATGATAGTACAAAAAATAAAACATAAATCTAATAAACCATTTTTTTTTTTTTCAAAACTTTTAATTCATATTCTTAGTCTAATTGTTATCTTTAAGTTATTTCTGGGTACGACTGGAGAAAAAATCCCAGCAGAATTTACCGGAATTTCGACCCCCTTTACCTTACCCCCTAATTAAGGGCTCCTGAGTTCATTGGTGAGGGTTCCATGAGGGGCAAAGGCCCCATAGATACGACTGGAGAAAAAATCCCAGCAGAATTTACCGGAATTTCGACTCCATTTACCTGCAATTAATTTAAATAAGCTACGACTTACCTTTACGAAGTTACGTTATTTCTTTTTTTGGTAGCCACCATCGCCGGAAGTGACGTTACAAAAGGTAAAAAAAATCTTTGAACCGCTATACCTACGTAACTATTACCGATAGAGGTATGGTTCTTTGGTAAAGTTTTCTATAGTAGTCGTGAACTATCGATCGGTGCTATTTTTATTAATATGGCGGTAATCTAAAATTCTACCAAAAAAGAAATTACGTAACTTCGTAAAGGTAAGTCGTAGCTTATTTAAATTAATTGCATTCGATTCGTAATGATAAGATACATCTAAAATCGTTTAAAATATCCGACTGTCTATAAAAGTTTTGCAAAAATCTTAAAAAAACGTAATTCCGAGCCCCAACTTTAAGGCCCCATAACTTGAGAACTTTGCCCCCATGGGACCATCAACCAATGAACTCAGGAGCCGTTAGTTAGGGGTAAGGTAAAGGGGGGTCGAAATTCCGGTAAATTCTGCTGGGATTTTTTCTCCAGTCATCTATTTATGTGCAATTATTTGTATTATGACTATGTTGTATGCTGTATATTATAAAGAAAAATGTAAGGGGGTCGATGAAAAAAACTATACTTTAAAAAGGGGTCGATGCAAGAAAAAGGTGAATCCCTGCTGTAGAGTGTAGTGTCTAGTGACTAGACATTCTCAACCTGCGGCTCGTCAAGTTGCGCACTTTCATTATAATTTATATGCGGAACGCATAGTCATGAATCTAATGAAAACGCGGAATTCTTCTCCCACTTGCAAATAAAACTTTAAAATCTGGAAAAATTAGAATTTTTGCATGACTTTTTTCGATTGGCCTTATCGGACATATATGTATAGATGCTGATCTTTCAGATCGGTGACATACATTAAGTGCTTTCTTGCCAGGACTATATTGTTTTATACGAAATTTCTTACAAGAAAACAGAAAGCCATAAATGAGAACCTATATTTTGTGGATAGACAAATATAATAATCAAATTCCAAACAATCCCTCTTTGAAGGACAACTTTAAGGCCTGGCGCACATTAAGACGCAGGCGACGCAGCGCAGCACAGCACAGAACTTTGTGTTCAAGGGGTTTACATAGATATGCGCGAATTGACACTCAGGGCAGGGCAGGAATGTGCCTGTCCCAGACAGTGTGAGTGACACAGTTTCCTGTGCACGTGTCACATAGTACAATACGATATGATGTTAAAACACTTAAATTAAATTGTTTCTATACACATTTTAGGACTTATTTATTTATCTGACATGTATCTGGTTCTATGACATGTTTTAATTAAACAAATAAAGTTGTAAAAATGTAAAGCGATGTGGAAAGGCTTTAATTTATAAATAAGAAAATCTTGATACTAATAGTCTCCAAAGAGAAATACTAATATCTGCTTCGGAATCCGATTCTGAACTTAAATAAGTTCTTCCATATTTCTAGAACGAACTCAGCCGCAAGAACTGTTTGGCAATCTGCGCGTGGAGCTGTGTCGCGTCAAGGACAGGTCCTACCATGCAATCCTGTCCTGCGCTGCGTGCCTGTGTCTCAATGTGCGCCTTGGCTAAAACCCGGCATCTAGCGCGCAGTATCAATTTGATACAACTTAAACAATTCATAAAAAATAATTAATTATGAAATTTTTTAAAAAATCTGGAAAAATTTCTAGCTTCGCTAACTTTCTAGTTCACTGAACCAATTTTGCATTAATGCCATAGTTTTTTAAATAAAAAATATACGTGTATCAATTTGATACGCGCGAGCAATTAAGTTAATTTTTTTTTTTAAATTAATGTGTTATCGATTTCTAAAAATAGCTTTCGCGCTTACACGACGTCATCTGAGACGTCAAAAGCGTCGATTGCTTTTATGTTTTGCAATGAAGCATACTAGATTTTTACAGTTTATTGATAATTTTTTATTTTTTCTCTTTTTAAAACCTTGTTTACTTAATTTATTCTAATTGCATGTACGATTAAACCATTTTAATCATATATAAAAAAATAAGTAACCTTAATAATAGATGTTTAATTTATAAAATGTTTATATATTTTAATTTTAAAAATGTATACTTTACAATCAATAAAATAATTAAAATAAAAGTTTTTCATTTAAAACTCATTTTTATTAATTTTATACTGATTATACACTATTTATCTTTATGCCTAATGGCGCATTTACGCGCGCGATATACGCGATTGCGCGCGCAATCGAAATTAAATATTTAAATTTTAAATGTGTTATAAAAAAAAAGTTTATAAAATGATTCAGACACATTAAAAAATTAATGAAATATAACAATTTCGATAACAGTAAAAATAAATTTTAGTTTTAGAAAGATCTGAAGAATTACAAGCTTTTTATATATATAATCGGAAATGACGAAAGCGCCCAGTCACTAAATTGTTAAGCTCAGAAAAATTTGGCATTCATAGTATATCTTATTGCCTTTACTAACGAAGAGAAGATAGAATATTTGAATAGTTACAATTATGGAAAAGCGAAACAACTTTATAATAGGATACCCGATTTGTTTTACAAATTACAAAACAATACAAAAAAATTAAAAATAAAAAAGTTAGATAAAAATTATTGCAAAACAACTTCATAAACATATAGAATCAAAAATAAAAATAAAAATTTCTACCTTATGTTTAAACAAGTATGATATTTTTCCATCAAACCATTACAAATTTTACAACCATTAGGATTCATATGTTTTTCAAAGCCGACGCGACAGGCCACGCTCCTCCTTTCTCTCCACTCTGACAGACAAATGTCACCCCTAATCATTTAAGTACCAGAGAAATTTAACTTAAACAGCAGTCAGCGCGTCCATTGTTAAATTTATTAACAAATTACGGCGAAATTAAATTTGATACTCTGTTTTTTTAATCAAATGAGATCGCATTACAAAATAAATAATTGAAAAACCCAAAAACGATAAGAAAAACAGGAATTTTTGCAGTTAGGAGAAAACATTTGAAGGATTTCGATAAAATATTTCTTCAAATCCTATAACTGATATTTTTGTAATATATCCTTATATATTTTTGTAATATATTCGTTAGGATAATTAAACACATTGTGTAATCAATCTATATTTCTGAATCCTTACTCCAAAATATAATTAAAAAAAAATTTAAATGTGATATGGCCCGCGACAATCTTACTGGCTCATTAAATGGCACTGAGGCTGAGTTAAAATGAGTTTGACACGCCTGGGTTAAGAGAACGAGTTAAGTAAAGACTGGGCTAAGAATCGAGTTTCAAACAAGTGATATCTCGTTTCAAACCTGGATGAAACGAGAACTTGCTTGAAAAATTCAGTTTTAAACTCAAATCCTTTAGCTTTCATTATTATTGTATCGACAGGGTATTTCTGAACTCCACGTACAAACTTAGAGGGGAGGTAGAAAACATCAATAGGAATCAGAATCACATAGGAAAGCAGGGTCCCAAATGGATAGGTGGCACTGTGAGCGATCTCTCGAGGTCAGCACACACGGGTTTCTCATCTTGATTTTTATTTGTGGGCGCGGGTTTCGCCTCTTCATTTTTATTTGTGGGGTGCCATGAAGGCCATTGTCTACGAAACGCCAGTATATTCTGAAATGGACCTTGTTGCAAGAATCGCCATCACTGCTGCTACGATCCGCGAAATGTTCGGTGTTTTTGAACTATGTTCGCCAATCCATGCAACGTGTAGGTGTCAATCGTGCATGAATGCCAATGGGCGGAATTTCGAACACAACCTGTGATGCTTCTAACTATTGTACTATTTTTTTGTGTAAAAAGTGCTTCATACTACTTTCTGTATTGTGTTCTAGCTTTGTCTTTAATCGCTTGAGGGCGTCATAGATTCCTATGGGATTCTGATTCCTATTGATGTTTTCTACGTCCCCTCTAAGTTTGTAATCTTTACTTTATCTGAGATTCCTATGTGATTCTGATTCCTATTGATGTTTTCTACGTCCCCTCTAAGTTTGTAATCTTTACTTTATAAATACTAAAATGCCTTTTCTTTCCAAGAGTTGACAATTTAGCTGTCGTGTTTTCCATTCTGTTGCCTTATTCTCGAGTTATTCGTGTTAGCAGTATCACGTGACACCAACTCCCATGTTTAGACAGAATTGATAGGGAGTCGGTATCTCGTGATACTGCTAACACGAATGCGTTGTAACACGAATAACTCGAGAATAAGGCCCCTGGTCTGCTGTTTTGGTTTCTTCGATTACACTTGTTTTAATTGTCGATACAGAAATAACAATATCGAGTGAAGTTTCGTTAAAGATGTCATTTCTCAAGATTTCTGCCTTTTAAAGTACTTATATACATTTAAAATAGCATTTTTAGCTTGATTGAACAATGTTCCTCCTCGCTTACAAACAACTGTATTATCCGCCATTACTGCTAAATACAAAAGGACGATGACGTCATTCGTTGTATTTATTTAATTTTAAGCGATTAGAGATTAATTTAATATTTAAAACATAACCACGTAATTTAAAGTATTAATTTAATAATTTTTAAAAGATGATAAACATGTCAAATTATTAGCGATGATAAAAAGTAAACTGCTATTGGATGAACGAAACAGAAACCGGTTATTCTATTGGATGACTTGGACTTTGCAATCGTTAAGCTCATCTTTTGTTGAAAAGGATATAAGAATTTTCTTTTAATAATATAGAGAAACTTCAACTCAGTTATTTCTTCATATTGATAATAGAGAGCATTTTTTATTATATTTTTCATAATTTTCATGCAGTTTATTTGAGAAAATATACCTATAATATTTTTATCATGGAAAAACTGTAAATGTAATCATTAGAGTTACTTAATATTTACATTATTACGTAGCTCCAATGATTAGGTTTTAATTTTCATGCAGTTTATTTGAGAAAATATATCTATAATATTTTTATCATGGAAAAACTGTAAAATGTAATCATTAGAGTTACTTAATATTTACATTATTACGTAGCTCCAATGATTAGGTTTTAGTAACATTACCTTTCATTAACTAAATTGCATTATTCATTTTTACAGCTCATAAAATCATGGAGAAAAATTCCAGTCTATTGAGGAGTAACCAAGAGAAAGCACTTGCAGAGGCATCTCATACAAGAGCATTTATGGAAAATTCTATAAGGGGCCTTAGATTGACTGGTGGCGATAAAAAGAAAATAGAATTGATTGCAAATTATTTTCCAATAGAAGTATCGACAGGACTGATTTTTCATGCACTTGCAGAGGCATCTCATACAAGAGCATTTATGGAAAATTCTATGAGGGGCCTTCGATTGAGTGGTGGCGATAAAAGGAAAATAGAATTGATTGCAAATTATTTTCCAATAGAAGTATCGACAGGACTGATTTTTCATTATGATATCGATATATCCAAAATTACGGCAGGACAAAGTGACGGAGGAGCAGAAGCAAATACGTATACTCATAAAAAGTATAAATGTCTAAATACTAAGATCAAAAGAAATGTGGTAGAAACAATAGTGGCTACTAAGCTTGAAGGTATTCGTCCGGCATTTGATGGAGAGAAAAACTTATATTCTAATAAACCCTTACCAAGAATCTTAGCACAAGCCTTCAATGTTACACTTGATGAAAACGGCAGATCAGTTACGTATGAGATCAATCTGAAACCTGTTTACAAGAAAGAAAATGTTGGAAATTTACCTAAAAATTCAATAAGTTTTGAACCGTTAAACCAACTGATAGAAGGAAGAACTAATAGTATAACTGAAGAAATCCAAACAGGAGTTATGGCATTAGAAACCATACTAAGGTATGGACCTGCACAACATTTAATTCCAATTGGAAGATCATTCTATACTAAACCACGTGAAGACAGATGTTACATAAGTGGTGGACTGGAAATCTGGTTTGGTCATTATCAATGTGTGCAGGTAACAAAGAGGAAACTAATGCTCAATATAGATTTCAGTACAACGGCTTTTTATAGAAATTGTAATGTTATTGATTTTATGTTGGATATATTATACCCGGATGCAAGAGATAAAGAAGAAACATTAAGGAGAGTTCGAAGGATAACACCAGCTCAACAAAACATTTTATTAAAACAATTAAAAAATGTTAATGTTCAAGTCACACATATGCAGCAAAAAAGGAAACATAGAATAATTGGTATCACTCCAGACAGTGCAAATGAGACTTTCTTTAAAAGAGAGATTGATGGAAGAGAAACTACATCATCAATAGCTGAATATTTTCGATCGCAATATGAAGAATTGAAATATCCTAATCTGCCTTGCTTAGATGTTAGCACAAGAGATAGGGTTTGCTACTTACCAATGGAAGTTTGTGAAATAGTAGAAGGACAGCATTATAACAAGAAGTTATCAGAGAAACAAACGGCAGAAATGATTCAGTTAACAGCTCAACCTCCAGTTGAAAGATTCAAAGAAATTCAAAGTTCGTTAAAAGTGGTATTACAGGATTTTGATATATTTTCAAGAGAATTTGGAATTCGCATAATTCCACATCCCGTACGACTCGTTGGCAAAGTGTTGAATCCACCTGTGATCACATATAGTGCAGATGAAGTTCAGCCTTCCAATGGCCGCTGGAATATGAGAGGTCAGCAGTTTCTCGAAGGAGTAAATGTCGACAAGTGGATGATATTGAACTTTTCTCCATCTCAGAAGTGCAATAGAAGTACATTAGAAAATTTTGCAAAGATGCTCATTAGCGAAGGAAGGAATGTGGGATTGAAATTTTCCCTTCAACCTATAATAAAAACTGTTAGTTGCAACGATGCTCCAGGCGATATCATTAGGAAAGAAAAAGAAACTCATCCGAATTTGCAGTTGATAATTATAGTTTTACCAACAGAAAAATCGCAGAATATTTATTGTGAAGTTAAAACTGTTGCAGAAACTGATTTGGGAATAATGACTCAGTGTGTCAAAGATGCTAATACTTCAGGTAAAAAATGCAGCCCTCAACTGATTTGCAATATCTGTCAGAAAATAAATGCAAAAATGGGAGGAGTAAATAACACCTTACTTCTAGAAGAAAATTTAGAAGATGTCATGATTATTGGAGCTGATTGCTGTCATCCATCTCCAGGTGAAGACAATGAGTATTCAATTGCTGCTTTAGTTGGGAATCTAGACCATTTCTCAGGTAGATATAAAGCTAGTGTGAGGGCTCAGAAACCAGCTGTTGTTAACAGAATAAAGAGTGGACGAGGAATCATTATTGAGATGAAAGATATGGTGAAAGAATTATTAATTGTTTATCGAGAAAATAATCATGGTATAAAACCGGAAAAAGTTATTTTCTACAGAGATGGTGTCAGCGAAGGTGAATTTGATAAAGTACTCAATTATGAACTCCGACAAATTAGAGATGCTTTTGAGGAAGTGTGTGGACGTGGTGGAAATGAAATTCCAGTTACGTTTATTGTAGTTAGAAAACGTCATCATACTCGATTCAACGTTTTGAATCGAAGTGATGGTGTAGGCAAATATGTTAATATTCCACCAGGAACAGTGATTGATAGTGATATTATATATCCAGTTTTTGGAGATTTTTTCTTGTGTAGTCAAATGGCAGTTCAGGGAACCAGTCAACCAGCACATTATACTGTTATTAATGACGATAATAAGTTTAGTCTGGACGAAATACAATCTCTAACTTATAATCTGTGCCATACTTCTGTACGAAGTACAACCAGTATAACTGTTCCTAGTCCAGTAATGTATGCCAGTTTGGCTGCTTCTAGAGTTAAGAATTATGTGCTTACTAAAGGCATCGAAATGTGCAATTCTACTGATGAAGAGCATAGAGTCATTATTGAAGAAAGCATTAGAGAAGCTATTAGCGTTGTTGACAATATGGAAAATTCCATGTATTTTGTATAAGATGTCATTAAAATTAATATTGATACTGCATATATATGCAAAGCTCACGTTTAAAATTATAACCATGGTAAAAAATGATAAATGTCTCTCGTTTCCATGGATAACCAAAAACTTTTTGTAGTAGAAAAACATTCTGCTGTATATTTTTGTCATAATTCCTGTCCTGATCCTATAGAAATGAAAAACTTTTTATTAGTTTTTGATATTAAGAGTTGTGAATTCAGAAAAGAATACTCTGCAATATTTTTTATGATATTAATATGCAATTCGGATCAATTGTATATGTTTATTTTTCTAAACGTATTGCCTAAAATGTATTTTTTAAACAATAAAAGAATTTTTGAAAATATATGGACAAAGATCGTATTTCCATTGAAACTCCTCTTAAGGTGAGACACTAGCAATCTAGTGTGACTTCACTTTTCCTTTATTTATTCACAGGAATTCATACTGAATGTAACCATTATGGCGTCTGAAACAGATATGTTAATTTACTTTTATTTCAATCTGCAAAATGAGAAATTATTGATCAGATGGTTAATTATTTACTACATCAGAATGCATTACTCCATATCAATCTGATTTTGTATCCATTCTAAACATCTCCTTTGAGAGAGAGTAAAGGCTCTCTTACACCAAGCGCAAGCGTTAACGTTTGAACGCACTGTCGTCATGGTCCCGCCCCTTTTGCACCATGTGGCTAATCATAGACAGACACATGGCTCAAAAGGGCGGGATTATGACGAAAGCGCGCGCAAACGTTAACGCTTGTCCTTGGTGTAAAACATCATTAATCCTTACAAATTTGAGGACAAGATCATCTCAGTCTCGATCATGCTGAAGTTTGATAACTATAGGTTACCAAGGTCATTATATATTGATCTAGAACATTTGAAATTATTAGCATATAATTTTTTCATAAGACAATCTTTTATCCATACGAAAAGCGATAACATTTTTTGTGTATATTAAGTTGTTATAAAGAGAAGTATACTATTTTTTAAACAACTTTAGTTATTTTAACAACTTCAAACTTCATTCGAAGGTATTGTTGCTTACTCTAAACATGAAATTTTCATAATTTATCATATTTGGATAAGACATAACGATAGACATATTTGGATAGACATAACATGTTATAAATATGGATAAGTCATATTTGGATAAACATAACGTGTTATAAATATGTACAGTCGGTTCCATAAAGTTTTGTACCTAAGCGGAAGGTGTTCGGCTTCCTTCCAATAGTCAAAGCAATGTGATTCATTAGTTCAGGCAAATCATTCGAACTCTCCGAGTATCGGTTGATTCCATTAACTTATGTCATAGCAACGGGGGTGGGTAATTTTAATTACACGTGTTAATTTTTTTTGTCTGCAAGATGACTTTGGATGTTCTGTAGGGAATTTTTGTTTTATTAATAATGTACTAACCTATTTTGTTATTAATGAAACAAAAATGGTGCATATTATCACTAATATTATATG
>AYEL01061639.1:0-18726 GCA_000484575.1 Olivierus martensii
AATATTATAAAATAAAGAAACTCCTTGTCATCATCATCATTGTATATTTATAAATTTTTCTATATATTTTCTATACTCGAATCTCAATATCTTTAAAACAATTTAGATTTCAAAATTTCATCAATTAGAAATCTAAGTTAAAGAATCATTATTAATTTCAGATAAGTCCTTTTTTAATTACTATAACAAATCGAAGTGATATAAACACAATATACGCTATAGTTGCGCTATAGAAACTAATAATATAAATTTTTGCTAAATTTGTATTATTAGTCTAAGTAAAAATTTCATTTTTTATTCATAAAATATTGTGCTATTCTATTAAAAATAATAAAAATTAAAATACTGATTAAAATGCTTAGATGACTTTTATAGATTTTAGTTAGTGTAGTTCTCCAAAAAGCAAAAGATACACAAGTAATCCCATAATCAAACGAATACCATGTTCTTCTTATAAAGTCCTTTGAGCAATATCTTCATTTAAAAACCATAAGGAAAGATCTTTTACTAATCAAGATATAATGTTATAAGTCCTACTTACGCCTAAGGGATGGAATTTCCTCTTAAAAAAGCAATTTTAATGGTATCCAGGCCCGACCTATAGTTACATATCATTTGTGCTGATTCGTGGGTTTAAATGGATAGATGTCTCCTCGAGATAAGTTGTCTTTCCATTCTAGTGTAGAATGGTGTCGATCATTAATCAAAAGCATAAAATAGCATCTAATTGTAGACAGGATTGGTCTAACAAGTGTACCATCTCCAGTTGAATAGAAGTCTTAATCTTTTCTCAATGACTTCTTTGTTTTCTTTCCTCCAACTACTGTACTTTGTTTGTTTTGGCAAAACATTAGCAAGACTATACTATAATTTTTTCTTTTTAAATATTATATTTTTATTCATATTTCTTTAAATATTTTAATTTATTTTTTATTCACAAAAACATTCTATAATTTTAAAAACTAGCTTCCTTCAAAACTAAAGTTATTCAAAACTAGCTTCCTATAAACTAAAGTTATTCTGAGTTCATAAAGTTAATTTTTAGAATGAAAAATACAGATTTATTAGTTAACTTAAAACTTAATTTTGTATAAACTAATATTTATGATATTTAGAAGAATTTTATTTTCATAATAAGTTATTTTGATATCAACAATTATTATATCCATAAAAATGAAAATACACCTACAAGAAATATAATGAAAAACCGATGAAGCACAGAACTACGTCAAAGTTAAATTAATCAATCAAATTTTAATATTTATAATATTTCTAAAATGTAATTTAATTTAATGTTATTTACTAAATAAGTTATTATAGAATTTAAATATTGAAGTCTTTCTAAAGGCCTTAAAATTAAATACAGTATAGAATTTCATAAATTACTTTATATTTCATTAATTAATTAACTTAAAATAGAGATATTTATTTAGAATTAATTTTTACTGTTATGTTACACTTATAATACTAGATATACTATATAGATACCTGGATAAATTTTTATTGCAGAAAAAGGGCGTATATCCGTCAAATATAGAAATTTTTTGATTTAGTTTTTTATAAACATCACTTAATATTTTCCTAACAGATACTTTATACAGATGGTAATATTTTTATTCTATATCAACGATAAAATTTTTGAGCTTATGGATGTAGATACTTCCACATAATCTTCTACTAAGAATATTTTATCTCAGCAAACTTCTAAATTATGTTCAATGATTTCCAGTTAAAAAAAGATCTAAATCAAAAAACCATTATTTTGAAATAATGTCTCAATTTTATAAAATAAGGTTAGCCTATAGGCAAAGAAACGCTTCTTTTATATCATATTCCTTATATGTCAAGACAGATCAAATCGATTTAAGATCATCAACCGAACAGGTGTAAGTGTAAGATTAATGAGGTGTCAGATAACTTGGCTTGTAAATGCTCCACTTATCTGTTTTTCTATCTCAGAAAAGAAGAACTCTGTTAAAATTGATGTGACTGTCATAGCCTATGGGCACGACACCACATGCAACAATTCTGCCATCAACAGATTCATTGTGAGAAAGTTTTCAAACTTAAGATCTAATTTGACACAAAGACGATACCTAGTACTTCTTTAATATTATAATTAAATTCAGCCTTATTTTCAATAAAAAAATTCAAATATTGCAACCATCTATAACGAAAGTATAATTCAAAGAAAGCAATATGATTAGCATTATGAATTTCAACTAGACGTATAATTCTATAAAACTTTTAAAATTCCAAAGAAAAATCATAAGTAAAAATCTTCCACGTAATTTTTACTTATTAGATGGATGAACTAGCAACAATTAACCTTCTATTGAAACAGTTCTTAACATTAAATCAATGGCCGATTCGTAAGAACACGTCTCGCACTTATAGCACCCTATAATTTACAGTTAATATGATATAGTATTGTGAAATTGTACTTATAAATAGGATTGGCATTAATGACAACCCATATAAATATGATGCCATTTTTCATCGAAGACATTTCAGATCGTGAGGTAAGTAACATGTGCCCATTAAGAATGTTTTTTTGGATTGAGAAAATACAAATATTATAATATCTGTACGATTGGTCTTGCTTCAGAAATTACCCTGATTAACATATTTAAGTCATCATATAATCTGCATTCAATGAATAAGAACATTTTTTTCAGAAATTTACATATAATCTAAAATATTAAATTGAAAATCTTATTTTATATTCATGATAAAAATTTATTAGAATTCTGAAAAACTCCTAATAAAGTATTTATTATAAACAATTGTATTTATATACTTTTATGATATAATATCTATATATATATGAAATTTGTTTAAATAAAATATAACCAAAAAAAAAACTAAAAATATAAAAGAAAAGTTTTATTGAATTAAAATCAATATTTTAAGATAAAAATTGAGGTTGTTAAATGTTAAAAAATTCCCATCGATTTACTATTTAATATCTAATTTTAGATTTCAATCAGTATGATATTATAAAAATAAATGATCTTAAATGCATATTTATGACAGGAAATGATGTAATAAAACTTATCAAAATTCTTATCTGATAAAGTCTACATACAAATTGTATTGTTCCAGTTGGTCATATCAACTTTCATGCCTCTTATACTATAAATTATTTTTTAATAGTTTAGATACCCATCAAACTGCAATATTGCTATTAAATTGTAGGTAAAGGCATCTTAAATTTTATTTTGATAATTAAGTATCAAGTTCGGAGTTCATTTTGAAATCATAAAAATTTGTAATCTAATGTTTGTTATCGTAGCTGATATTAAATATTTTAGTTTTTTTTTATTAGATTCTTAAGATATACTCATAAATTTTCAATAGATAAACATTATTATAATGAGAGATTATAACAAAGTATATTAAAGTAGAAAAAAGGATGATTATAATAAGAATTTTTTCCGTTAGAAAAAATTGTAGATTATATTTGATATAATCTAGATTCTAGATGAATATCCTGAAAAATTCGTAATAAGGATTATCAATAACTTTGAGTATCTATATTTAATGAAATAATAAACAATTTTATATTAGTCTTTGGCTAAACATATTGTTTAACTTAATAATAAAATATAATAATTTATATTATATATTATTTAATTTTAAATATATTTTTTAATTCAAGAATTGCAGCAGATATTTTAACAACACTTACTATATGCATTCAGAACTCCATTGGATAGTTATAATTGCTAATCAGCGTCAATTTCTATTCTCTGAGTGAGCTTCGCAATATTCAAATAACAATATTATAATAGCCATCGATTTTAAAATCAAATGACTTTAAAAATTTGCCGATGCCGATTATAAAAATATGTCTTTTTTCTTTTAATTATTTATGTGCTATAAGCTCGTAAAAATTTATCATTTCATGTTTATTTATATCTAAAAATTCTAGAATTGCTGAAAATTTGTGACTAAATTTAGGATTCCTTTCAGAAAGTTTTAATTTAGTCGAAATGAATTTCCCTAATTGTCTAATTGTTAGATTTGTGGAAAATATTTTAAATTCAAGCAAACGGCTAGTAAGTTATGTCTGTTAAAAATAATATTTTTTTTCTAAATTATTGTAAACACTTTTATTATTACTAAAGATTAATTTAATCGATAGAAACTGTTATCATATAAGAAGGATTATTAATAATAAATGTATAAGATTTACAAAAGGAGAATAATAGAATTCATCTATACAATACTGTACATATAATTTAAAAATCATAAGTTTTCCAGTGTTTGAAATGATTCAAACATCTTATATCAATTCCGAACAGAATTTAGTTATTAAGAATAATTATATACCAATCTCTTAAAACTTAATAATATATAGTTTAAAAAACATATAAAAATAATATCTTATTTATAATGAAATTTATATTAGTTAGTTATTAACTTGTCTATAAAAATTAAAACCGAAATAAACCAAAGAGAACATTCTTAATAAGATTTGTTATGTTCTCCATCATTTTCAGTTACTGCCATTTTTTAGATGTTTTATGAATAACAAATTAATTGTAAAATGAATCAGATAAGTTATATTTGTCAATAAAATATTTACCACCTGTGCAATTTAGGTGCAAAATTTTTATGTATGATCTGTACAAATTGCAGCGGATCTCTCTTTCTTTGAAGAATAAATTGATTTATTTTATTATTTATACTTGTAATTCTCAAATAAATAGCAATTATATTAATTAGAACTTCAATGAAAATTTATTTCAAGTACGTTTTAACACACCTGGTCTGTGGAAAAGTGTATAATTTAGAATCATTACTGGATAAATTTGCATTTTTAGTGTGTGGTCCCATCTTCGTTATTGCTTCAGTGACCTAATAATTTCGAATTAACCCTTAGGGATTAATGTTTGAAACCGTAAATCTGAGATCAAGGAAGGAAAGATAGTTTGTTCTGCAATTACTACTATCTTTTCTGAATATTTTCATTAAGTTAAATTTGATATAAAATTTAATTTCTCATCACTCATTCGTTTATCCGAAAACTTAATATTCCTTTTCTAAGTTATAAAAATCGGTCATCCATCTTCATACTTTCGCTATTATAAAATAACTTCTCAAATCCATTACCATAATTTTTCTCATCCAAAATTATGAAAAGTTATAATAAATTTTAAGAATAATATTCGCTATTTTCGCTTAAGTAATATTAGAGTTAATACTGATATTATCATTAAAAATACTTAACAGTGAAGTGTAGCCTAATTAATATGCTTAACAAACCGAAACGCTCACCAATAGTAAAATAATCTAAAATTTTAAAAGATGCAAATTTATCAAGATAATTAAGTTCTAGCATGAAGAAAAATATCCGATAACAAATCGTATCAGTTAGTGCTGAAGAGCCGCATAAAGTTAATACAGTGTTTGGACTATCTTAGTAGCTATCGTTGATATTATCGGGGACCGAGTAGGCCTATGTCCCCTGATAAAATGCAATTGGCCTATAGATTTATGCCTGGAGAGTGCTTTCCCGTTTGTCGGCTACTTTGTCCAGTCAAGCAAGAACAACCGAGACTAGTAAAAAAATATGTTTTTCTAAACACAAAAACTCATTTACCATCGCATCATTAACGACTCACAAATGCGTGGCCGGATCCAACTTAGGGAGGTGAATTGCTATCGAGTCATTCATCAATTATAATATAAAACTGGTAAGCTATACAAAATTTCTTAGACCAAAAAATTGGTTAGTAGTAGCTGCTTGTAGATTAACAAGAGGTAACGATTTAACGGTAAGAAATGTTAAATTATCATTAAGAAGGAAAAGATGTGACGTAAACAGCTGTGTCAAGTCGATGACAAATGTACCATGATATTCAACACTAACTTGTTGCAAATAATGACTTTAATATCTTGTATACAAGGATGTAAATATAGTTCGTCTGTAGCAAATAATATCTTGTATGAACTTTATAAATAAAAAAAAAACTTTAAATATTTATATGAAATTTTAGTAGGGTTAATTTAAAACGAGATCATTTATAAAGCATGTACATTAATGTCCATTCATTAATGGTTCAAGTATATTTTAAGAATAAAGCGATGTAATTAAAATATCAGTATCAAAAATATTTAATACGAAAACAGTTTCATAAAAAATTAAAAGCAAATAATTAAATATAAATATCAGAAAATGTAGACTTAATTTAATTACTAAAGAATATATTTCGATTTAAAAAAATCATCCAGTATTTACTTAGACTTATTATTCGTATTCAAAGTTTGAAAAATTATTTAAGTAGGGTAGAGCGGGGTTAGTTGAGCATGTTTTGGTTTGAAGGCATATAAATATTTTCCTATTTACAGTACGAAAATAAAAATCAAACCAAATGGCATGTTTGACATCAGAATTCTTAATTATTAACAGAAAAATATTAAACATGCGAATACAACCGAAAAATAACGTCTCAAATGAAGTCAGACCAAGATGCTCAACGTACCCCGATAGTGGGGTAAGTTAAGCCACCGCTGAGGTAAGTTGGGCAGCGATGTTGAAAACTGAAAATAAACGCGAAAACAATGAAAAGCAATTATATTATTGAATAAGTTTAACAGTTAACGTTATCATAACCTTTATATTAATTTAAAATATTTTCCTAATTCAACCAAACGTCATATTTTCGATTGAAAAACCACGTCAAAGTGAATCAATAAAAATATAGAATTTGAAAAAACCGCGTTATATCGAAACAGCGTTAAACGGAGCAGGGTTAAGTGGACCAAATCTAGTGTTGAACAAAATTTTCACTTACCTGTTGAAACAAAGAAACTTGTGACTGTGCTCGTTTCGATCATGTGACTTCAACTACAGGGGGTTAATACGTCACCTCTCTATAAAATTTCCTTTATTTATGCATGTTCGTTCCTGTATGTGTTTGTGTTTCTGAGAAAAAGACATTGCCCAACTTGCCCCACTGCTCAACTAGCCCCGCTCTACCCTAGGCCTAACTATTGTTTAAGCAATTTTTCTAAAATGCAAATTTCTATTATTTTTCATTCTAAAATTTCATTTTATGTTCTTATACAAATATTTCAAAGGATTATTATTATTATGGGGTTTATAATTTGATACTTTTGACATTCGAGTTTAACTTGTTATAAATTAATTTTTTATTTAATTTTTTAAATTTTGTACAATATGTAAAATAATAATGAAAATTTGTTAAGCACGAATAGACGAATAGACAAATCAAGAATTTAATAATATGATTTGAATTGACAGTATCTATAATAATGAAGAACAAATTGACATTAAAAAATATGAAAGTATATTCTACTGTTACTATAAAAAATGAGCAGTAAATTCTGATGACATCAAATAATAAAAACTTGATTGATGCCGGCTAAAAATAACATTTAGGTTATAGAACTTGAATCTAAACAATTTTTTAATCACTATCAAACTGAGCTTAAGGAGTGCAAGATCGTGATCCCGATTAAGGTAGTCTATTTTTTTTTTATAAAGTAAATAAGTCGTTATATTTATTAGATTTTTTGATTAGTTTGCTTATAATTGCAAATTATGCCTTAATGTTAGTTATCATTACTGACCGTCAGATACATACAAAATAATTAATGGCAAACTGTAGCATAAACAGAATCCGAAATAAATAAAATTTTTAATAAAATAATTCATTACTTTAAAATTTCCTATTCAAAATGGTTAAAAAAGTTAGTCAACCCTTTGTAAAAGAAATAAAATAATAGAATCTATTTAATGGTAGAATGCAATCTGGTAAACTTAATGACACAAAGCTAATTAGAAAAGATCGCATCGGGTTACGTTCGTCGGAGCGTAACGCTGAACGTAATAATCACAGAGAACGTAACCTTAACATCGTCGTTCGCTACCAAGTGTGACAAGTTGTCATTCCCATGGCGTTAAGGTTAACCAAAATAATTGAGAATAACAGTATGCGGCTTATTTTATGAGTAGTTTGACTGTAACGTTAATTACTCTGAACGTGTTTGCTCTCAGCTTATATATTATTTAATATCTAACTTTAATAGCATGTTGGTAAATATTATATTAATCTGCAACGATTTTGACTTAATTTATTATTAAGTTCAAATGAGGATTAAATTTATTTATGGATTATGGAATTTATAGAATATCTCTAATTACATCCCATATATTTGCAGTTAAACACTATCTCTTCTAATATTTTAAGTAATTGCCTAATTAGAGAATAAAGAAACTGTGCATTCAATAGCGAGATAATGTTCAATAAATAATTTGTAATTATTATCTTCATTTTTTTCTTATTATTTTTATATTATACTATGATCGTTAATCACATCACTTCTACTTTATAATTAACTCTCTATATTATTATCGAAATACGAAAGTAATAAATTATTATATGCATTCTTAATCTAGCAAGGATAATAGATAAAAGGATTAATGATTACTAGAAATTATACAATATATTCACTGATTGTATAATTTCAGAATCCATTATAGAACTAAATATAAAAATAAGAAAAAAATAAGAACAATGAAAGATTTTATATTCATAGAAGAAAATTAAAAATTATTCAGCTGTGAGACATTTCCCTCAAGAATTATTATTTTTTTAATGAAAGATAAATCGCCAGCTTGTTTTGGTATTTTTTTGAAAGGTTTCATTTCCTGTTTTAAAATAATTACAAGCCCTTGTTCGTCTCTCCGATACAATGGTCTCTAATTAAAAAATTTCAATAATTTATTTTTTAGAGAATTATTTCAACGGCAGAAAGAACGTTGTTGAAGAGATTTTTTTTTATCTAATTTTTTACCTAAGTTTGAAATATACAAAAATGTTTAAATCTATTTAGTATAAAAAATAGTAAATAGATTTAAACATTTTTGTATATTTCAAAATAATTTCTTTAATCAAATAATTTTAAACTAAAGGAAATAATTAAGCTCAAAAGTTAATAATGATGATCAACATCACTTTAATTCTATAATCTAATTTTCATTAATTTCATCATTCTTCTAATAATTTTTTATTTACATTTTTAATAAATTTCTCTTACGATGATGATAATTACGAATGAAAATAAAAAATATTTTGTTTTTCATGGTTAAGAAACAGTCTCACATTCAATAACACAATAATTAGGAATAATTTATTCGTTCAATGAATAATTCACATGTAAATACTTCGTACCTTCTCAAGAAAAGTGATACAAGTAAAAAATTCTTTTACAGGCACACAAAAATAAATTATACAGATATTTAATACTTTATATCAAGAAAAAATATCTAAGTTAGGATTATCAACACATTTATTATTCAGGATAAATGACAAATTCAAAATAGTTATTACTTTTTTAGCGTTCTTATAATATCATGTAATTTTGACTTGTTCATTTTTCTTGAGAAGGTACGATTTATTAAACTGAATAAATTAAACTAAAATTATTAATATTAATACCAATAGCGTCTTCAAAAACAAAATCCAGTAAATATAGAATACAATTAAAAATTTCTTTTAAATCAGTAAGATCTTTACAACTTGCTTGTTTTTAAAATTAGCATTGCGTAACAGATATTTACCTAGTTTCGGATTATGAAAAAGTCCAAATTAATTTATTTAAAGTTCCATTTTGCTTTAAAATCACAATTTATATTATTTAACATTAGTTAATATAAATATTGTACTATAAAAATCTATTATTTATTTATTATAAAGATTATTGACTGAATATTATCAATTATAATATTCAATCAATACCGAAAAATATGCATCGATGTCATATATCCATATTGGAAAATCATCATAAAATGATAACTCATTGTAAAAATGAATTTTTAATGTGTTTACAAATATATTATAAAGTCATATGTCAACACATTATTAAAAATATCATATTGAAATAAAAAAAATCCATTTAGTTTTAGAGATTTGCTGTATTTTATTTTCTAAACGAGTAAGAAAATAAATAATAAGAGCCAGACTATCCTATGCACTTAAAGAACGGATAGGAATAAAGTTGTCATCCACTTACGTTAGATTAATAGGAGAGGAACTTTAATTAAGTAATATGAAGATATTATCAGCATTTAATGTGTTAATTAATGGGAAAATATGCCAAAAGTTACTTATATTGCATTTATATTAAGTAGGAATTGCCATAAATTATAAAAGAACGAAAACTTGATGAAGGAAAAAGCTGTAGAAGTATTAAATAATAGCTATACATCATATCTTATATCGGTGATGTTAATAGATTAATTATTAAAGCGAAAATTGCCTTTTTTTAAATCTTAATAATAATATTATGTTTTTATATACTGAATCTGTATTCGTGTTGCATATAATTTTTAAACATTTGCATTTTTTTAAATGAAGTTAATAAGGAAAACCTCGATTATCGCGGTTATTGTTGCCACGAAAAATACAACTTGATGCAAGAATGAAGTAAATAAACAAACTACTCACTGATATCTTAAAATATACTCTAAAAAAAATTATGAATAATTCAATCATTTACAAATTTTAACAACAGTCAACAGATGGCATTATATGTCATACAGAAAGCAAATTTTCCCAGTCTGAAGACCTTTGATACATAACGCCATCTCTTGTCTAATTTGTTAAATTTTGTGGACTGTGAACTGGGGTCTATGCTGCCCTTAACAAAAATTGTCATTCCAGACAAACTATTTGACGTCAATGAGCAAACGTCGTTTCTTATTGGTTATTCCACTAGAAGGACAATTTCCTCGTTCTAAGTCGATGTTGCAGTACTTTTAAACAGACTATTTAATCAGAGACAACTTTTTCTCTCTTAAAAATTGTCCCTCTGCAGAGTGATAGCCTTACCTATCTCTCAGAAGAGACAATCGACATTTAGATGTTTTGAAAGAAAAAGAAATAATACGTAATTTCAATCAGAATAGAATATTTAAGGACCATTAAAAATATTTGGAGTGCTTTGGGTGATCTATTTAAAAAAATTTAATTATTAATTAAAAAAAATGAAAATGTAGCATTGTAAGGAGTTACTGTCAAATTTACACATATTAAATAAAAGACACTTTTTTTTTTAATTAAAATACATCGGCGTTGTAATTTTTCTCAGGTAGAGGATTTCAAAAAAATATTGAGGATATAATTTTGATCGATAGACAATTGGATCGTATTTTTGTTTAAGCTATTAATCTTCGTTTAAGACATTATTGCATATTCCCATTTTATAAACACTTTTGAACAATAAATGAAAATTCAAATAGAATTCTATGCATTCAGGGGGTTTTCTGGCACCCGTACCACCCTTTTTTCTCGGAAACGCGATCAGATAGAAAGGAGAGGGAAAATTTTGATTACCAAAGTATATCTGAAGAATCGAATGGGCATGATAAAAAGTTTTGTGGGACCATCGGAAGTAGGAGCACAAGGGGTCAACTATGAATTCTCCAATGGAAACCAATGCCGATTTTGATATAATTGGATAGAACTATGAAAAACAAACAACTTTTGTTTTGAAAGTTTTTTAATATCACATACGTATTGTGAGATATCACAAAAAAAAAAGATGCCGCCGCATGTACCGCCGATTGGGCTATTCAAGCAGGAAGAAGAATAAAAATCAGACAGAGGGCATCTGTGTACATTGCCAAACATTATTGAAGCAGCAAAGAGCAGTATTATGCAGGTTGAAGGTGAATTCTGGTACTCGGTAGTAGCACTCGAACTGCAGGTGTGAAATGTATTTTTCGCCATCACAGTTCGGCATGAAGCCATACTCAACAACAAGGGTTTCTGGACTTGTTTCAGCCCTTTATGAGTGCCATAGATGTACACAGATGTCCTATGTCAGATTCTTCCTTTTATTATTGCTTGAATAACCCAATCGGCGGTATACGCGGCGGTATCTTTTTTTTGTTATATCTCACAATCCGTAAGTGATATTAAGATTCTGGCCATTAGCCAACCTCACGATGAATAACCAAAACTATTTAAGAAATATTTATTTTCATATTTTACATTGTTGTTCATCATCTAAATTAATAATTTATCAGGAATTGCGTCTCATACTATCATCAAATCAACCGCCAAATCGAAACCAAAATAGCGAATAGAAAGCGGAAGTTGACCACCGCTTTTATGTCGTTCAATCACATCCATTTTTTGCTGTAGTGTAATCACTAACCTCCTCCTTTTTTTCGTTTCCTGTTTTATCATCAAAAGTGTTCTTCCTTTTATTCATTTCGATATTTTTTAAAAGAGAAAATTCTGTACTATACTGTAAGTATACAATAACAAAGCTGAATAATAGTAATGTTAACTAGCTAACGGCAAAAAGCCCATCTTTCTGGTGTTTCACCCCTTCAAAGCCAAGTGACTGTTCTTGGACTGCTCCTCGTCCGGATTTACTAACCGAAAATTAACATTAATTTGTTAATTGACATCATAAAAGGGAACGGACCTTTGTTAGTAAGACTGGTCTATGCTTTTAACTCGCATTAATCGAATATTTGCTCGCACTAACTTGTAAGTGAAAAACAGTATCATTTTTATAAGTCGCACTAATCGAATATCGCATTATTCGAACTCGCACTAATCGAGGCCTACCTGTATTATTTAATAAGCAATATTTATTGATAATTAGAATTTTTTATATTAGTTAAAAATTTTTAGTTTTTCATTTTTGCAGAATTTTTTTTTGCATAAAAACGAAAATTTATATCAAAAATCTAATTTATCGAAATTACAATTTGTTAAGTGGCGACATCTGAAGTTCATAAAGAGAACTTCATAAACAAAAAATTACAGCAATACTTAAATTTATGAAAGCTAAATTTATTATGATATATTTAAAAAATTAAATTATAATATTGAATAATTAAATTTATATAAGTTATTAATTCACTAAGACTTATTTAATTTCTAAAATTATCATTAATTTACACAAAAATATATTAGATTTTTTAAAATTTATTGTTAAAAGTTATAGTAAACGAAGTATAAAAAATAAATTATTTTATCAAGTATTATTTATCATTTTCATTAGTATAAGAAGTATATAAGTTTATTATTTCACAGAAAGATATTTATATTTTTATCACTAGAAGGACTGGAAAAACATAAATAAACAATTTTCATACATTTATAAATACTATATAAGAAAAGTTTCAAAGTCTTCGTTTTCAGGAGAGGATGTAAAAGTATATTATGAATAAGAAATCAACGGATGTAGACACACCTCCACATTAACTGACTAGAGAGGTAGGTCTCACTATTCATCCCATTTTCATCACCCTACTTCCACCCATTAGATAATAGGGTATAGTTTGATGAATTTTTCCTTTATAAACTTAAAATATAACACTATATAATATCATTTCTTCCTTAAGTCAACAAGGTAAACTTGGGTTATATAAACTCAATCTAAAAGTTTTCTTAACCTTAGAGACAAACTCTGGCCAACAAGAAGTGATGCCGGAATATTATGTTTACACTTTAAGTTTGTTCAAGCTCCAAACAGTTTTCATATCATTGAAGTTTTGATATATTCGCGTATTAAATCGCCTCGAACTTTATGCAATTTAAAGGAAATTAATTTGCGTGTAAGTTAATAGCGCAAAAAGAAACACGTGCTTTAAAAATTCGTGATGTATATGATGCTTTGGCAATCAGATACGTGTATTTTTGTTGAAACCTATTAACATTCTGGGATCTTAACCACGAAGGAGCATATACGTGAGTCTTTAGACCACACAGGTTGATACTTCGACAATTTTAAAGGTTAGAAAAAAATAGTTTTTAATGTCAAGCATGTAATTAGCAAAGCAAACTAAAGTAAAATATTATTTTTCTTGATCAAAATATTTATGCATATGATATGTTTATTAAAAAAATAATTAAAGTTATTCTTCTAAATGAAAAAATAGATTAAGAATTATGTTTTTTTTTTCTTTCGACTGGAAAAAAATCAAAAATTTTTATTTCAGTTATTATTTTTTGCATGTAGGTGTGTATGAATGACAATTTTTATATAATTTTAAGAATAATTAAATAATTTATCCTACATAAATATCTATAAATTTATTTCAGCATATATAGTAATTTAATAAGTTTGTTATTTTGTATCTGCAATGCATGTAAAATAATTATTCAAATCTGTAAGTTAGCTTTGATGTAACTCTATATTCTTTTAATATTGAAAATATTTTATCATAAAATGATACAATTGTTTTAAGTTAATTTATTTCCAGTTATTATTTAATAATCTTATTTATATAATAATTGGTTGATTTACCTCTTTTAATGAACATAATTACGTTGAATAAACATTGAATTTTACTATTAACTATTATTATTTAATGACATGATTTAGTTATCATTATTCACGTATAGAATATAAAATATGAAAGATAATTTATTACATTTTTGATATATTACTTGTAAGACAGATAATAGATCTTTGAAAACACGTGCAAAGAAAACCTGTGCAATATTTACATAAGAACTTATAATGAATGACTTTAGTTAACATACATTGCTATTTAAAAAAAATCTAACAGGGAAGTTTTTATAATTATTTTACATGTAAATAAGAATAAAAATAAGTATTTCGACAATGTTTTAAATCGTGAAGAATTATGGGATAAAAAGAGAAAAAACAAGGAAGATTAAAAATGAAGATTAATATTAAAGTGAAATTAAGAGATTAGAAGCTCAATTTAAACGATCATCAGATTTAATGCAAATGAAACTAGTAAATTTATGTAAAATTCGTACTTAATATAAGTGATCTTACTCTAGTATTTGTTCAATTGGTGAAACTAAGGGAATGGCTCTCACGCATCTCTCACGCAGCTGACACGGAAGTTCGCAGGTCCCTGGCCTAACGTGATTGCTTTATTATTTCTGTAACAACGTTGAATATCTATTGGTTGCTGCAATCGTGACAGTCGTTGGCCTCTCCTCTTCTCTCTTGCTCATACAAAGGCCTGCCAAGTATCCAATTTTCTGACAAATGAAGGCCTTTCCTTCTATTAAGCTCCATATGTTAGTCTAAAACTCTACGAAATTTTTAAATAATACAGTTTTAATTCTATTCCTTTTTATGATAAAAAAAATAAACAATTTGAATATAAAATCTGAAAAATAATTTATTTAAAACAATAATTTTTTTTATCATTATTTGATAAACAATAGATTGGTAATGAAAATTATTAAGAAATAAAGTATAAAAATAACAATTAAAAAATATAAATTGTGTTAAAACCAGATAAATTTTAATTAAAATATACTGATTCTTTAAAATGCAGCTTTTATCTATGTATTTCGGATAAATTCCATAAAATATAAATATTTTTAAAAAATGTCACTAGATGGAGATAGGAGTTAAAATTTTGCAATTTATTGTACAGAAAAATCATAATGATTTTTTATCAATGTAATATTTTACAATTGATAAAATTAAACTATATACAAGAAAAGAAAAATCATGAAATTATGATTTAATATTAAAATGATTTATGGTTTTCTCCTAATTTATACAAAACAACATTTTTGATTTCTATAAACAAATTTAATAAATTAAACACAACAAAATTCTCACATACAGTTTAACTATTTATGTATATAATATTACAATATATGAAATAAAATGTTTGTTTTATATATTTAATTATAATTAAAGTTAATTAAAACTTTTCTCTCCAAGTGTGTTTTAATTTTATATCGTAAACAATCATTAAAATGTCAATAACAAATAATTTTTAATAGGTCTATTACTTAATTTTTTAAAATTTAACATTTTAAAAAATCAATAACGTTAATTATAATTAAATTTCTCATTTCTTATCGATATTCGCATTTTTAATTAACTCGAAAATACAGTACTTGTTAATTTTATCTTTAATAAATTATTGTTTAGCTACTAAACTACGTTAGAAACACCGTGAGAAATATGTAGCCAAAGTATATTTATTGTAAAAAACATCAGACGCTATCCCAGATGTTATACAAGTTTTTAATGCTTTTTTTTCCTAATTTACTTTTTTTTATTATTCTACTTAATGTATCATATCAAAGAATCGCAAGAACTTAAGAGTACGATGAGAAAATTTTTAACAGCACTTGTACATCATTAAAGTCAACTCGTTTTAAAAACAATCACCATTGGAATAATTGCTTATTCTATATTTATGTTTATATAGTAGATCTATATATCTTATAGATATTATTTTACCTGTTTTAATAGATTAATAAAATAAATATTATAAGGAAATGCTTCTCACTTTTCTCTTTTTAAGAGGGATAAAGTTTAGAAATCAATTCAAGTTAAAAAAAGAAAAAAATATTAATGCGATTTATTATTTTTTTGGAGTGTTTTAATGTTAAAAATTTATATTTAACTCTGCAAAATCACCAATATTATAAATGAATTAAAATTCATTTAATAACTTTAATAAAATATTTCGAAATCATTAATCTTCATAATTTTTTAGACCTATAATGAAACTAAATCAATTCTATTATCATCAAGGTATTGGCCATTAAATTTCACTTGGCCTAAATAAGTCATGGGTCTCAAATAAAATTAATTGAAGTTGTGCTCTTAAAGGGTAACCCATTTTCGTGTAATTATTACAGTGTTCCTTATTATCTGCAGTCTAAAAAAACTAAATGATAATTCCAACACTCTAATAGCCTGATTAAAAAAAAATTTGTGAAGTTTTCAGAAAAAATCTGAAAAATTGATTGTACAGTAAGTCTATTAAAATTCGAACTTTTAAAAAATTATAATTTATATCATGCTTTAAAAAACATAAGTTTTGAAAAGAGAAATTTAATTTTTGTCTATTTTTAATCTTATCATCAACAACATATTGTACAGTCAGCTGCCAAAAATATTTAATTTTTTAATAAAAATTAATTATAGTATTGACAATATCTAGATTAGATTTTAGAATTACACCATATTAAACATTATCAAAACAAAAATGTCCAATAGATTCTTAAAAATAAATTAATATTTAAACAGAAAAATTATTAACTTGTCTAAAGTTTATAGTCTTCCATATAAATATAGATAAATCTGACAAGTAATTTCATATGATTATTAATTTTTAAATATATATAGACGTATAAAAAAAGGAATATAAACAAAGACAAATTATGAAATTCTTATCTCCTCAGTAATCTACTTGATTATCAACTTTATATCTTTCTTTTAATTAATTATTTAGCAAGTTGTAATTATTTTGAATGTGTAATTCTTAATAAACAACAAATAAAGCCATTCGCATCAAGTTGGGTAATAGAGGAACTGTCTGCCATGTTCGCTATTACTTTCAATAATTCTTGCGACTATCTAGGGACTCATTTGCACCTTTATCTATCCAATAACAATGGCTTAAGTGAATGAAGGTAAAAGATGCGGTTTCAAGTACGAGCGAAAACATTCTTTGAGTACCCTGTATAATATTTATCTTATTTTTCCAATTTAATATCAGTACTTAAAATATTTTAAGTAAAATTTTTACTTTGACTGCTGCCATTTTGTAATCATTGTGAACACAATGATTACAAAATTTTTGTAATCATTGTGTTCACAATGATTACAAAAATTTTTATACGCTGAAATAATCATGTTTTTGTTAATATTCGTAATTATAAATAACAACTAACAGAATCAATTAAAGACATGAAAAGTAACACACACAATCTAAACGACTGAGTGAATGACAGCTTTCAAAGTAAAATCTTACCATTTGTTGTGCATTTACTAACAATTAGTCATTCCACATTTCTCTCAATGACTGCTCCGATACATTTCGCTATCATATTCTCCAAAATAGAATATCTTATTTCTCCAATTCACTTATCAAAGTTTATATTTGTTGCTTGGTGTAATCATATAAATAATCAGGGATGTTTACCGCCATTTTCTTCGTATTTGAGTTTGTGCAGTGCCGGTGAAATGCAATGTAACGAGTAGTTTCATTGGTTGGAATGAGATTGACTTATGTATATGCTGTATTGTAAGCATCATGAGAAAATGATGACGTCTCCTGAGACAGCATCGCTTAAAACATAATAATCTCTCTACTGTCTCTATAGAAAGATTGTCTTTCCACAGAGACGATTTTTCGCCTCTGCGTAGATACTGAGACCAGCATAGACCTCCTGATATTTTTCCGAATGGACAAATCGATAACAGAATGCTCTAGCAAACAATATAATGCAAAATTACATAGTTAACATATTACGGCGGTATTTCAAGATGGCGGTGATTATCCAAAAAATCTCTCGCTTTATATTCGGAACTTTTCATTTAACTCTGTGAAATAGATTAATGTAATGATGGATATAATTATGTTAAAATTTTTTATTTAATGTATTTTTTCTATAACTATCCAACATACTTATAACAGTACAGGTAGGCCTCGATTAGTGCGAATAATTGGTTCCACGAATTTCTCGCATTATTCGAAGTATTAACTCTATGTAAAATATGGTAATTGGTTCTTGCTTGGTGAGATTTCGGCCATTAGCCAACCTTCACGATGAATAACCACAATACTAACTTAACACTAACTGTTTAAGAAATATTTATTTTCATATTTTATATCGTTATTCATCATCTAAATTAATAACTTACCAGCTTTTGCTTGAATGTTCGCTTTACTAATCGGTATGCGCTTTTGGTTGCAGTCTTCAATCCATA
>AYEL01061641.1:0-42779 GCA_000484575.1 Olivierus martensii
TGTATGGTAAGCTTGGTGGCTAAATTTTGATTGCCCCTTTCCACTCAAATAGAGTACTAAGGGAGCCGTTCTGGGCCAAAATTAAATGCGAAATGTTGGCCCAGAACGGCTCCCTTAGTACTCTATTTGAGTGGAAAGGGGCAATCAAAATGTAGCCACTAAGCTTACCATACAAAAGGAAAAAAAAGAAAGACATTAATATGTGTTTGATAATGCGATAGGGTAATATCAAATCATCCAAAAGTAATGTCGTTTTTTATATCGCACTTGTTCAAACATGTCTAAGTTTGTCTAATCATGAATTTTTAATGTGTGTTCACAACATTGGAAGAATGTTATTGATTCAAATGGAGAATATATTAGCAAGTTATGTTAGTTAAGCCACCATATCTTACGAGGGATATTCTTGTATCCTGCGGCAACCATTTAATAGAGCCCATCCCATTACTAACACCCATGATGGGGTTAATCGGATGGTTAAAGGATGAGGTTCAACGGGCCGGGCCTGGACACCACTTGAGAAACTGGAGGTGTGGGACCTGGATTTGAACCCGGATTCTCCAGGGTAATACGCCAAAGCTTTATCACACGACTATTAGCAAATAACTCAACTTTTATATCCTTTCAAAATTTAATACTAAAAACGATATTTATTTTTGGGATGACCTGATATTATAATTTAAAAATTAATTATTAAACACAATGTCCTGAATCTATTCAAAAAATCATACAAAGAATTCGAAAATAAATTTCAATAATAATAATTATTATTATTTAATTTACTAGAGGACTTTAAATGTACTATCTATTTCCCTAATATTGTTTTCCGATAGTGAAATTTTAGGGAAATCTTTTATTTTATATCATTCCATAAGAAAAATTATGGTGATAAATGAGGGAAAGATCAATGATTTTCTTCATAGATTATAATATTTAAAAGTATAGCTTGACGAAAAAATTCCTAAATTGAAGCTACATTATAAGATGCGTCTATTATAATCAACATTATTAAATAAAGCAAAGGTTCTTAACTTTTTTGATGACTCCAGACCCCCAATGAATTGTCCAATATGGTCCCATTCCCACTTCACGTCACAAAAATGAGAAATAACAAATATAAAAACAGCTACAACTATTTTACAATATTTTAAAATAAATACCAGTACCCAGAGATCGAGTCCCATATCCCCAGCATTTAATTCCCATACCCTCAAGGGTATGGATACCTCCGGTTAAGAATCTCTGTTGAAAAGAATAATAAATCATTTATTTAGTTAATAGTATTATACAAAATGAAGTCTTTGGAGAAAGTGTCTCTATATTTGGATAAATTACTTGATCTGTCGAAAATCTAAAGGAGTTAATCATCTTGTATGTAGAAATATATCAATTAAAAGTAGAATGGAAATTAGAAAGTTATTAATGAAGTTATTTTTCTGATTTAATTCAGATTTATTAAATTTTTTCATATTGCAATCTTTACTTTTACATTTACATATAATGTATACTGTATTTTAAATGTTTTGCATGCTAAACTGAATTTTTGTGACTATTAATTAATAACTACAATACAACAATTACAATTATTCGATATAAATTTAAAAATATTATCAAATATTTATAAATACACATATCTGAATAAATGTAAATTATTATTTAAATTTTTATGCGTTATTTATTTACATATTTAGAACAATAAATATTTCTAACTTTTAATGTTAGCGGGCTGATATACTGTTATACACACATATAAAGACATTTTGTTTAAGAACGTACTCAATGAAGCTCGGAGGACAAGGCAATGGGTCATAATCTCCGTATAAACAGAAAGAAGAGGATGCTCAATCTCCTTCATTCTATCACAGAAGATAAGCGGGGAATAATATCCATTATAACTGTATGCAGCATAATCTACAGGAATTACAGACACTTTTCGTTATATGGCATCCATCAATTCTGAAATGAGGAAGCATTTGAAGTAAAATTAATAATTGAATTAAATTCTTTATATGTGTTGTTTTTTAAAGGGATTAATACTGCTATATTATTACAATACTGCAGTAACTGCTGTAATAAAGCTTGATTAAGATTCTTCGTGTGGCAGAGACAACATTATATCTAAAATGTGGCAAACTAACCCAACATAGTCTGGAACACACTTTATATTATAGTAATTACCACGTCATAAAGTGCCTTCTAGCGTTAAACGTTAGAACGATATTTTTTATATTCTCGAAAAAATCAGCCTCTGTATCCAACACAAAGACCAAACCTGCAACTCTGCATTGTTAGTATTTCGCAAATTATTAATCTTTAAAGTAGCTAAACTTTAGAAATACTCTGTATATTAACTTATTTTTCATATAAAACTAACTTGCTTTGTATGAAAAATATCATCTAAGAAGAAATGTCAAACTGAATACAGAATCAGTTCAATTAAATCTACTAGATTTATTATACAATTAAAATGAATCATTTTTTTCAACAGCTGATTTTGTGACGGTATACACTTAGAAATATTAAATGCATGTACAGCTCCGGCCAAAATGTTTGTCACCTCACCGGATACGTTCCCTAGGAGGAGTCAACCGGACTGTGGAGGACGGGGATCAATGGCCCGGGTCCGGATCCATGATAAACATTTTCAAAAGGTGGGACCCGAGTTCGAGTCTCGGGAAACACTTCGGGTCCAGAGTTCCATTCTGGAGCCGAAGCGTTTCCACGTGGCCAATCCGGCCGTATATATTATATATTCTACTTATATACAGTACGTATGAAAATTTGTGCTTTCGATTCTAGGGTCCCATTTTTGGAAAAATTTATTATGAGATATGGGTTCAGCTTCTCTCTCCCCGTCCCCCACGATCGGCTGACCCTTCCTCGGGTCAAGTTTATGGAAAGACTTGTTTCGCCCAGCCTTTAATAATCTAAGTGTAATGTGGCGATATCTGTTACAAGATTAAGTTAGATTAGTTTGAGTAAGCCGCCATATCCTCATGGGATATTCTTTATTTGGCGGCGGCCAATGTAGAGCCCACCACAGCAGCCAGCACCCATGGTGGGTCGGCTGCTGTGGTGGCGCGCGTAACGCTTCGGTTTTCCACTCTGGAGGCCCCGAGTTTGACTCTCAGGTCCCATTTTTGAAATTGTTTATCATGGAGTCCGAGCCCGGTCAGTCGATCTTCATCTTCCACAATCCAGCTGAACCTCCACAGGATGGCAGCCTGTAGAAGGGCTTGTTTCGCTGTCATTTAGTATTCTTAGTGAATGGAAAGTGGCGGTCGGCCGGATTGGCCGCGTGGAAACGCTTCGGCTTTCCACTCTGGAGGACCCGAGTTCGAGTCTCGGGTCCCACCCCTTGAAAATATTTATCATGGGGTCCGGGCCCGGCCCGTCGATCCCCGTCCTCCGCAATCCAGCTGATCCCTCCGCAGAGGTGGGCAGCCTGTGGAAGGGCTTGTTTCGCCTTGCCACTTAGTACTCTTACTGAGTGGAAAGTGGCGTCATCTGTTGACAAAAAAAAATGGAAAGTGGCGTCATCTGTTGACAAAAAAAATGGAAAGTGGCGTCATCTGTTAATAAAAATAAAACTCGTAATGACATCAACCTGAAAGCCGATCAACCGTTGAAGGATGGAATTCAACGAGCTCGCCCCCGACGACTCCTGGAAAACTGTAGGTGGAACTCTCCAAGGTGGAAAGCGAACGCTTTACCATTCGGCCATCACTCCGACAGTATCTTACAAAAAACCTAATATATCGTTTAATCACTCGGCGATATAAATCAACTATTATTTTATAATATTCTTGTATATACTCTTCCATGAACATGAATTTTTATACATTGTAGGGGCAATTCACTCCTATAATGGTGGTGTGGTGCGCTTCGATTTTCCACCTAGATGGCTCAGAATTTGAATCCGGGTTCGTTACATAAAATTTGAGATATCCATCCAACCGTATTATGGATGTGAACACCGCTGTTCAGTCGACTGTCCCTACCAATTAGGTTAGTGTACTTAAGCTGCTATATCGTACAAGGAATATATATTATCTAGCGGCGGTCACTTGTAAATCCCATTATAAACTGGCCAATACCATGATGGGGTCAACCGGATGGTTGAAAAATGGTTGTTCAACGGGCCGAGCCCGAATCTCTCCTGATAAACTGGAGGTGTGGGACCCAGATTTGCGGCCATTCGGCCGACGCCGGGTCCGGATCTCTCCTGAAATACTGGAGGTGTGAGACTTGAATTTGAAACCGGATCCTCCAGGATCCTCCAGGATGGTAAGTCAATGCTTTAATACGCGGCTATCCGGTCTGCTTACAAAAGTAACAAATTATAAATTTAAATTATAATAAATATGCAGTATCACTCGTTTGTTTCTTTATAAAATAAAACAGATAAAAAACGACGAAAAGTCGATTTTTTGGAAAAATATGAATAATTATATCTTTAATTGATAGGTAACTTTGTATCACCTGAACTCAAAATACGATAAAATAGAACATAAACCAGATGCTATATTGCATGTATCTATCCTATTTCAGGTTAGTAATATTTATATTCATATCGAATCTAGGTTTAATTTACTTGGTGAGCTGTATGGTAGATTTATAAAATAAATTTTAAAATTTGATTCTCAGCTAGGAAAAGAGAATAAAGCTATAGAAAATATAACAGAATCATTGGGTGATATTATAGAATTAGATTCCAACACCACATTAAAATCTCCAATAACAATAAAAGACCTCTTACCAAAATTTCCAGAATATTATATCACATATAATGGATCATTTTTGATACCTCCATGCATTGAAGGGCAGAAATTTATCGTCTTCCATTATTCTAACACTATTTGCAAGAAACAGGTACGTTTTCCTTAATTTTACATCATTTATTAATTTATTTTTTGAAAAAAAAAAATCAGGGTGGTAATCCACAGCTTTACCAGGCGGTCATCCGGCCGACCAATCGGACGGTAAAGGTTGGGATCGATGACCGCCCTACATTTTGGCAACGATTTAATTATGACATATAGTTTGACGATAAAAAACTTGTAAGAAAATGTTGGTTTGATATTGTCCGTGCATCTGATATTGTCAATTTTATTTTCAGTTGAAAATATTTAGAAAACTGAAGACGATGAAGTACGGAAGAGATTTGGGTGAAGAAATAAGATCTATTCAGCCCTTGAACGATAGAAAAATATTAAGTTCGATGAATGTCCAGGAAGAGGAGGATCGGTGGTATCAACATTCTTCTCAATAATGCTGTGGATAAATTGATTGCTGTATAGAATTTCATTATTCATCCCGAACATGATTATTTAATTGTATCATTTATGAAAACTAATTAAAAAAAGTTTTTAATAACAACAGATTTAATGTACGATTTATCGTCAGATTTTCAAATTATAAATATATTAATACTAATTTTCATATAATTAATTAAATTAAAAATATATATATGGAAAACATATTATGCATTTTTTTGTATCATCAAACAGATGGTAATCATGGTAATATCTTTCTTTTTTTTTCTTTTGTACGGTAAGCTTGGTGGCTAAATTTTGATTGCCCCTTTCCACTCAAATAGCGACCCAGATTTGAACCCGGATCCTCCAGGGTGGTAATCCACAGCTTTTCCAGGCGGTCATCCGGCCGACCAATCGGACGGTAAAGGTTGGGATCGATGACCGCCCTATGCAGCATGGCTGGATTTAGAACACGGATTTGATTTCGGGGTCCTACGAATGTAAAGCCAAAGCGTTTCTGTGCGGTTAATTATAAATCAATCGCCGATTGTTAAATGGTTGGACCTATATAAAAGCCCTAACACGATGGATAGAACTCGGTTTGTTAAACTCATGTTTCATTACAGGCATGGGCGAAACATAGTGAATGGATCCTACGAATGTAAAGCCAAAGCGTTTCCGTGCGGTTAATTATAAATCAATCGCCGATTGTTAAATGGTTGACCTATATAAAAGCCCTAACGTCGAACAGATGGCGGTTTAGTAAGCGTTAACTTAGCTGGATAATCTATTGATAGGCCCTTCAGATTTTACGATGGCTAGAACTCGGTTTGTTAAACTCATGTTTCATTACAGGCATGGGCGAAACATAGTGAATGGTAAATAAATTCCAATGACTACTAACTACATTTTTGTTAACAACTGACGCAACTTTGCATTCTGGAAGAATGCTGAGGCGGGGCGAAACAAGCCCTTCCACTGGCCCATCCCTGCGGAATCAGCGAATTGCGGAGGACGGAGATCAATGGGCCGGGCCGGGACACCATGATAAATATTTTCAAAAGGGTGGACCCGAGGATCGAGCCCGGGTCCTCCAAAGTTGAACGCCGAAGCGTTTCCACGTGGCCAACAATTTAAAACATTATAATCACAAGGTGTCCATAATATCGTACGCTTTTAAAACTACATCAATTTTTCTTTAAAAACGAAGATGTGCAGGATCTAAACAAGCAAATGAACTCAACCTATCTAGAGACAACTTTGAAATTAGTTGCAATACCGCCTGTCGCAGAAAAATATGGTTCACCGGGAAGAATCCTCGTTACTTCATGCTGCCTACCTTCTAAACTTTTCTCGTCCGTTACTTCATAATATTCCTGTGTCGATTCCAGATATAACTTCTTCCTGAAAATAGGGATAATTATTTTTAATATTGGATATCTGCGGTTTGGAGGGTGACGGAATCGTTTAGGTTAGGTAAATTAAGCCGCCATATTGCTCATGACATATGCTATATCTGGTAACCACTTTTGGAGCCCACCACAGGCTGGCCAATATCCACGGTGGGGTCAACCGAAAAGTTGATGGGGTTTAACAGGCTGAGCCGACTTTTTCTAAAAAACTGGAAGTGTGGGACCTGGACTTATATCTGGATCCTCCAGTGATAAAAAATGCTTTGTCGTATTCAGAAAAAGTTTAACATACTCTTCAAAGATCCCATTATATTACAATGTCTATATTTTATGAAGTTTTCTTAATTCTATTGAAATATAGCCATGCTAAAGTAATGTTGTAATTAATTCATTGATAGGTAGCATTTTTGAGACAATTTAAATCAAGACAAATTTCCCCATAAATAAGTTATAAAAAATGCTTTGTCGTATTCAGAAAAAGTTTAACATCCCATTATATTACAATGTCTATATTTTATGAAATTTTCTTAATTCTATTGAAATATAGCCATGCTAAAGTAATATTGTAAGTAATTCATTGATAGGTAGCATTTTTGAGACAATTTAAATCAAGACAAATTTCCCCATAAATATAATACAGTATTAATATGGGATAATTGTTTCCAGATAATAAATTTTAATCAAGAAAAACAGATACATAGTATTTATTCTATCCTTTGGAAGAATTTACAAAAAAATGTGAAATCTGATAATTTCTAGATGACCTGGCTATTCTAGATCCGCGTTTCTCAACCTTTGAGTCGCGATTCAATATTGGGTTGCGTTAAATTTGTAATGGGTCCTGAAAGAATTGGTAAAATACCGAAATAAAAATATAAAAAAAATAGGTAAAAAAGTCTTTTACGTTAATTTCGAAAATTAATTATGAGGTTCTGAATGGTATTAATTTCTTATGCATCAAATGACAGTTTGAAGAAGAGAATGTACGTCCTCTTGAAGAGTAGCCAGGTCATCTAGATCCGCGTTTCTCAACTTTTGAGTCGCGATTCATATTGGGTTGCGTTAAATTTTTAATGGGTCCCGAAAGAATTGGTAAAATACCGAAATAAAAATATAAAAAATAGGTAAAAAAGTCTTTTACGTTAATTTCTAAAATTAATTATGAAGTTTTGAATGGTATTAATTTCTTAAGTTAATTTTGCCCCTCACGTGAACATAACAACCCATATCTCCCGCCTGGAAAAATACATTCGAACTACTCGTCGCTTCAACTAGTTTCTGAACAACACAATCTTTATTGCTTTGTTGCTATAGCCTCCATATTAATCTTGTGAAGAAGTTAATTTTGACATTCACAAGAATATAACTTAAGTCTATGCGCATGTTTGTTCCGCTCGTCCCGGTATTTATCGGTACATTCCTCTTTCCAGTTTTGCTAGTTTAGAACGAGTGTGTAATTTCACTTGTCAGAACAGCAATAAAAATAACTTTGTATGTACAATTTTTTTTAAATAGTCAGTTTGTTCATTTAGTGTGTAATCGTATTTTGTATTTCGTTGAAATGTATGTTTTTGATTTACAATTCATGGTTATATTTTGTTGTATGTGAATAATACATCGTAATCTATTGTACTTATAAGTTGATCCAAGTACATAAATACCATGCTGATATACTATCTTTTTTATTTTATATTATAAAATAAACAATTGGGTCGCAGTACGACTTCAAAAATTGTGTTGGGTCAATAAGGTTGAGAATCGCTGATCTAGATTATATCTAGTATCCAATAATGCAAATACAATGCACAAATCTTTTTGATGGATTAAGGATATCAAGCATTGGAACCCTATTAGTCAGATCTCATCTTTTCTTTTGGAATCCTATCAGCAAGCAAACATTCTTTTTTATTCCTTGTTTAATTATTATTGCTCATTATTAATCCAAATCAATGATTTCAAGAATCTTGACACCAGCCTAATCTATTTGTAGAATAGAAAAATTTTTTCATGATGCTTTTTATTGCTTCCTCAACAATTCAGCAATAATTCCTATAATCCCCAGTGCATCTAGAAAATTGAAATCCTTTCAAATCAGAACATAGTTTTCCTTAATGACTACACTGTATTCAGTTACATAGTTATATTGAATTTATTAAGCCTTGAATATCATAACTACTACTTGATCCATGGTTCAGTTATAGGTGCTATTTGAAGCAAGGAAACAGCTTGTATGCATGTGAGTAAGCAATTTATTTGCAGTATAAGATATTAGATTATGGATGACATAAAAGCAATGTATTTACTTTTATGATGTGATGTATCAACTTATACAGGTTGACATTCAAAAATCCGGCAAACCGAATATCCGGATTCTTCAGTATTCCGGCATGAATTTCAGGAGTGTATTTTCAAATTTCCCCACAATTAAAATTCTGAGGATCTGTTTTGTTTAATTTTACATGTATTAAAATTCTGTAGAACCATCTATACTGTATTTTAATAATAAAATTTTGTTTTCTTTTCTCAAGAATCTTGACACCAGCTTAATCTATTTGTAGAAGAAAAACTTTTTCATGATGCTTTTTATTGCTTCCTCAACAATTCAGCAATAATTCCTATAATCCCCAGTGCATCTAGAAAATTGAAATCCTTTCAAATCAGAACATAGTTTTCCTTAATGACTACACTGTATTCAGTTACATAGTTATATTGAATTTATTAAGCCTTGAATATCATAACTACTACTTGATCCATGGTTCAGTTATAGGTGCTATTTGAAGCAAGGAAACAGCTTGTATGCATGTGAGTAAGCAATTTATTTGCAGTATAAGATATTAGATTATGGATGACATAAAAGCAATGTATGGATCAACTTATACAGGTTGACATTCAAAAATCCGGCAACCGAATATCCGGATTCTTCAGTATTCCGGCATGAATTTCAGGAGTGTATTTTCAAATTTCCCCACAATTAAAATTCTGAGGATCTATTTTGTTTAATTTTACATGTACAAGGTATTAAAATTCTGTAGAACCATCTATACTGTATTTTAATAATAAAATTTTGTTTTCTTTTTACTAAGTGTTTATTTTTTTTCCTTTAAAAGACTGTAAATGTGGTAATTTTTTATTAAATATATACAGCATATATAAACCTTCAATTATCTGGCATATTCAAAAATCTGCCACTCCTTAGGTCCCACGGTTGCAAGATTTTTGAATGTCTATCTGTATTCTAGGAATAATAAATTGGGTCTGAAGTAAATGATATATGTATAGAATGATATGAGATAAGATGATAAAATTACATAAAATCAAGCCTACCACCAGGAAATAATTATATTTATTACTAAAAACGTTTTAGACCTTATAGGTCAGAATCAGTTCCAAAACAGAATATTGTGCATACATTCTAATATATCGAATCAGATTTTTGAATGTCTACCTGTATTCTTGGAATAATAAATTGGGTCTGAAGTAAATGATATATGTATAAAATGATATGAGATGAGATGATAAAATTACATAAAATCAAGCCTACCACCATGAAATAATTATATTTATTACTAAAAACGTTTTTGATCTTATAGGTCAGAATCAGTTCCAAAACAGAATATTGTGCATACATTCTAATATATCGAATTTGAATTTTACAAAAGCAATAGTCTATATCAGGGGTCAGCAACCTTTTTTAATAGGAGAGCATATTTCAGAAATGCAGGAATTCGGCAGGCACCATAGTGCACAGTGGCTGGATAGAGTATACGAGGATAGTGGGGACAGAAAATTGGCAACCTTTTTTAATAGGAGGGCATATTTTAGAAATGCGGGAATTTGGCAGGCACCATAGTGCACAGTGGCTGGATAGAGTATACGAGGATAGTGGGGACAGAAAATAGTTTACTATATGCGATATCAGATGTATTTAGTACTCGAAAATTGATTCATCTAGTCAACTAGTATTATACAGATGTCGCCAAGATTCAGTTTTCATCAAAATTTGATTGTACAATTAGTACAATTGTTACAATGGTTAAGATAAAATCAAAGTGCACAATTGTAGAGAGTTTTTACTAAAATTATTCATTACAACTAAGAGTATTTGTTGTTCAAATATCAAAAATTTAGATTTCAGATATTTGAACAGCAGGCACTTAAAAATTGCTTCACAGGCACTACACATTGCCAACCCCTGGTCTATATTATAAAATAATAAAATATATAACAAAAATATAATTATTTTCTAGTAGTAGGCTTGATTTTATGTAATTTTATAATCCAGGATTGTGATATGTAGAAATGATAAAATTTGGAGATGATTGTAAATGCAAATTTTAATTTTGCAAAAGGCTTTTTATGATCAATTATTTCTTTTTGCTAATTTCTCAATTCACAATTCTGAAACAAAATAATTGTCACTGAATACATTTTGAGCAATTTTAAATACATCATAATTTGTAAATACTTAAAATAGAAAAAAAAAAACATTGTAATTTCTGAATTACATCAGAAATGTGAAGAAGATTCTTAATATCTAAGATAATCATATTATTTAAAGGATGATCAACAATTTAGAATTAATATCTTATTCTATATTCCGTCCCACTTCGAGTTGATAGTTATGTCATGAGTGAGGCAGTTATAGTTCTTTTGCATGAAGAAATAATCAAAATAATTAAAGTATTTATAAGTAGGATATAGTAGTATATAGTATAAATACAGGAAAGTCTTTCTGTAATCATAATTTTCTTTTCGACATAATAGAAATTGGCAGGTAGAAAAGCCATTTGATGAAATTAAAAAAAAAATCTAAGAGTAGAAGGATATGATGTTATGTACTATGTCCTGTAGGTGACATCTCAACATAATAGAAATCAGCAGATAGAAAAACCATTTGATGAAATTAAAAAAAAAAATCTAAGAGTAGAAGGATATGATGTTATGTACTATGTCCTGTAGGTGACATCACTATCAACTCAAAGTGGAATGGAATATCGTCATTTGAAATGTCATAAAATTGTGAATGATTCTGAGTTAAAGACAAATTCGAATTTAAAAATTCATAAAATCTGAATTATTATACAATTCTATGTGCTATTAATAGAATCATTAATATATGGAATAATGAAAATTGCCAAAGTATGTTGTTATAATTAAGAAATGATTATATATTTGTTTCATCAATTAATATATTTTCAATCATTCATAGATATATTTGTGTGGGAACATTATTATATTATTCATTAGACATTTTTTATAATTTTTATAAATTAATAATGTTCAAGAAAATCAGATTGGTAAGTATAAAATAAAAATATTCTGTGTTAATATTGCTTTTAAAATATTCTTATCCCTAAAAATTATCTTACAAGTTTAAATCAACAAAAAAATTAAAACATGATTTATTTCTTTTAAATATATTTTTTTAAATATTTACAAGTTTAATAAACTGACAAAAAAATTAAAATCGGTTTTTTTTTTACTTTAAAAAAATATATTGTAATGAGTATTTACAACTGATGATTGCACTTGATTTGCATTTATACAGTTTCTAAAATCTCTTCGATGAAGGACTTTCCAATCTTTTTTAACAAAGAAGGAAGATACTTGCAGTATAAATATGTGATGATATCTAAAAATATAATATTTCTATTTCTTGTTTTCCAGAAAATAAAGAAAATAAACAATTAACCTACCTTCAAAATCTTTATTTTGATAACCTGGCACCTTCTGTTTGAAATATGCCCATTTTTGTTTTAGAGATGCATATGACGCAACACTAATGTTAATGGATATAAAATCACATTTACTGTTTGATCATCAAAAACTTATAAAATTTATTGAAAATTTATAAAATTATTTCTTACTTATCAAATTTTAAGGCCAATTCATCCCAATCAACATCTTTCTCATCATCTGTGGGTAACCTATATAGGCTGAAAAAGGAATTTGTTTTGACATTTGCAATTAATAATTTATTTCAATTTAATTTTATGTATTTTTTAATATCTATCTTCCTTCCTGTGAAAAATTTATTTTATTTTATTTTCCTATTATAATATGTATAAATTATCTATTGATATTCAGAAACTTCTTTATACAGTCAAACTATTGAAATTACTGCATTTCTTATGAATATGACTAAAACTAGAAAAAAATTACAGCACTTTTCAGCAGTCCAAAAATTTTTATTAATCAAAGGGTTAAGAACCAAGTAATGTTTTCGGCTATAGATCAGCCATCTTTAACTCTTAATTGCTTAAATCGTTTACAACTGAAGGTGTTCTAAGAATTTATTTTCTTAGAACACCTTCAGTTGTAAACCTGTCATATTGTGGTTAATCGGGGTTGGCAATTTATTGAAAACACATGTTGTATAGAAATGAAAATGAACTTCGAATTTATTAAATTTAATAAGATACAGTACATTTATATTTAGAATCAAAACTGTACTTTACAGTATAGTTTATATACCATATATGTATAGTATCATATAGAAAACATGTCCATCTGCTGTTCTGATCCTCTACTTTGAGTTTTCTGTAAAACACAATGTACATTGTACAGTATCCTTATTTACTCTGTATGCAATAAATGATGAAACAATCTGGTTCTTACAATCTTAAATTTTCTACAACCTAGGCATCAACCAGGGATAGAGACACGATTAACCGTTAACTTCATCTCTCCCACCTGCTGGTTACAAATGAATCCAGAGAGCTTTTAATACTGTATATACAGTACTGATGAACTTCGGGATGTAAATCACTTTATATGCCCCTGGCAGATTAACGAGGTCAAATACAATATCAAAAGAATATTTGTTTAGACGTTTCTATTGGTGGATGGCGTCTTATCAGGGTTTGCCTATTCCATTAACATAGGGAAGATCTGTTCTGCCAAATTTCTTGGTGGTTAGTGGGATGGTGGCTTAGCGGGGAGCATCTTATCCGGGTTTGACTGTAAATATTTAGACTTAAAAATTACCAATTTAGTTAAAAATATAAAAAAATTGAAGAAAATATTAAATTAAAGTATTGAAATATATTATCATTGAAAAACAGATAATAAATAAACAATATTGTACAAGAAAATACCAATTTGAATAAATCTGATTTTCCATAAAAAATTTTGACATGAAAAATATTTTAAAATTATTATTTTAATTTAGTACATGGTGCAATACTGTAGTGAAATATAATGGTTATGATACTAAAGTGGACTCGCATTTCTACAAACCTCCAATTTATGAACTATATGTTTTTACGAACTATTTAGTTGGGTTCCAAAAAGTCCTTAATGTTAATTAATGCCATTCTCATTTACAAACTTTTTTGGGGTTCATACAAGTTCGTAAAATCGAGAGTTTACTATAGTATAAATTATCATCATCAACAACATAGTTATTGTGTATCATAATAACTGTTACATTGAATAACATATTCAAATTACAATAATTATTGAATATTTCCTACATTATAATAATGTGAAATATATAGCATTATGTTATTTTTAATTTTATCATAATAATTACCTAAATTAATTTATGCAAGTTTGACTTATATAATATTTTAAGGAACAAAACTAATATAAATCAGTGATTTTCTGTATTTAAAAGAATATTCAAAATATGCTATATAATGTGGCTAATTTAATATTAATTAAATTTAGACTTTTTTGTTTTGTTTTTTGAAATTATTTTTAAAAATGTGAAACATGTTCAATTTTAATTATATTAAAACTGGATGGTTAAAAGTAACCAAAAAATATTATTATTTTAAATAAATTTGTATTATTCACTGAATATCACAGTTTTGATTTTTCAATGTCTCTTAATTTTACAATGATCTTATATTATAAATTAAATAAAATTATTTACTGGTAAATTAAACGAATAGTATCAGCATCTTTCCATCTTTCTCTTGGTTTATTATCTTGATTTATTTTCCAACAAGTATTCAATAACCTATAAAATATATTTGTTATATACTTTAAAATTTTATTAAAAGTATATATAATTTTATATCATTGAATATGAAAAGTTAATAATATATTAGCTTAATTAAAAATGAAAATTTAGACTTACCAGTGTTGACGACACTGTTGTGAATTTCTAGTTGGCACAAGCTTGGCTACTTCTTCCCACTGTATTCCATAATAAATACCAGCTACATCCTCGCTCTGAATTACAGTTTTAACTGCATGAATTAATTGTTCTTCTTCTTCCTCTGACCAATGTCCTTTGATTGCATTTTTCCTATGCCAACGGATGATTTCACTGACATTTTTTGCATCTCGTTTAACTATGTGTCCAATTTTGGTCCATTTTTTTCCATAAATAGACACAAGTCTCTCTAAATCATCTATGAATTCTTCTGAAGTTCTGTAAACAAATTATCAAAATCATACAGAATTTTAAATTCAACAAACTAGAGCTCTAGTTTGATGAATTTAAAATAGTTTGATTATAAGCAGAGTTAGTTAAGTAATCACACAGAATTCTTAATCAAATTTAAAATTCAAATCTTAAATATCTGTATTCTGATAAATAATTGGAAATAATTCAATATGATAAATAAATCGAATAAATATTAAGAGTTAACAACTTTAATCTTTCCAATTCCTCTCCATCATATTATTATTAATTGACAGCCAAACAGTCATGATGGAAGCATAAGAGGCATCCATCTAGATTCCAGGTTCCATACATTCAAAGTTTTCAGGAGGGGTATCTGTGCTTGGCTTATTGAATCCCATCTAACAGCTGACTGGCAAAGGTATAAGCAGTCTGTGATAATAACTGAAATGCCCTGCCATTTAATTTGGCTGGATGGAAAGTGACATAAAACCAAACAGAAAATAAATGTTATGTTATTAATTTAAAATTAGTAACATTTTTTTAACTTCTTTATTTCTATTTGCAGCATTTAAAATAAAATAACTATTTTATGCATTATTTGATTTGAATTCAATAAAACATATAGATATACCCCATTTAACACACCCTTGTTTTAAATTTTTTCACTATAATACACAATCAATTTTATTACCCATCCCTGCTATAATGTATCACTGTCTCACCTAACAAACTTATGTATCACTATCTCACCTGACAAAATTTCCAGTATTCCGAAACTGACAGTACAGTACAATCTAAAATAGTAGATGCCATGCAGTGTTACAGAACTGCTAGGTTCAATTCTTACCTATCATGCTTCGGTATCATTAATAACTGTAATTGCAACTGTTCTGAATGAAGCTCCAAGATGCCAACTACTTAACCCATCGATCTCCATGAGGTTTTTTAAAATAAACCTAATTAATATGCAAAAAATTAACATTTTGAAATCTTGGGCTTAATTTTTATCGAAATTTTTAAATTTATTGTGTTTTCTTATTCTCATTCTAACAATATAAAAAATTTTTTTTATTTTATTTCTATCACAATTTTTTGTTCATTATATGAGATAGAAGAAAGCATGATTTTTTTATATGAAATCTTAGCTATCCAATGAAATGTTTGTTATTCTTTGATAGTGGCAAGCCTTATGATAAGCTATCAATGAAGAAAATCTAATCATATTTAAAAAAATTATTTCTAAAAAATGAAATGTGCACATTTTCATTAAATTATATCATATAATTAGTTGAAAAATAACAAATTTATTAAAAATTGTCATTTTTTTTAATAAAATATATTTATTAGTACGTTTTTCCTTCAGTTAAGTAATTTTTATTTTAATTTTTTATAAATTTTCAAATTTATATCCAAAAACCAAACATATATGAAAATTGTCTACTCTTATACATAAACAGCTATAGCATCTTCTACTTTACTTTAATTGACCTGCAGCTGCTTTGATGAAATATTACACCCAATACCAGATGCAAAACAGTAGAGTAGACTTGGCTGCAATTTCCTGCAAAACAAGTGACTGTAATAAAACAATAAAAGTGCCACACCCCGTTTAATAGCTTGAGATTGTTTACATCATTAGGTTTTTCTCATGTTTTACTTAATTATTAGTAAAAAAAACGCAATAAATGAACAAATAAGTAACAATATTGTTTATTTTAATAGAATTAACCAATATTTTTGTATTATTTGTAGCATTTTTTCTGGTTTACAAATTTTAGAGCTCATCATACTAAAATTTCTTCTTTTACTTAAAATTTCAAAAAAAAATTATCTCATCCCAAAACCAAAATATGATTATTAAATTATAATAGAATATATCAAATTTTCATCTTTGAACCATCTAAGGTGTTTCTGTGTAATTCCTATATTCGTTTAATATATTTCCATTTAACTTATCAATTTTCCAGTCCAAATTAGAATGTTATAAGAAAGTATATTTGTATTTTTATTATATACTTTTTGTTGTATTAATTGTATTATTAAATCAAAAACTAATCAATTTGAGAAATTATTTTAAACAGTTTTAAATCACATATTTACAATAGCAAAACACTATTTATTAAAGTAAAAAATAAATCTGTGGGTCGGAGGTATAGGACATTATGTCACATTTTACAGGAGAGCAGTTTGAAGGTGTTTTACGTTGTTCTCCCTTATGGACTTGGTGTTATTTAAAAGCACCATACTCCACCAATTATTAATGTAGCACCGTGTTATTTAAAAGCACCGTAACTCCACCAATTATTGATGTAGGACATAGTGTTGTATACCTGTAGGTAAAGGACGAGAAACCCATATGATTGTGCCAATAATCTCATTTTGGTAGAGGCTGAAAACCCTCCATATGATTGTGCCAATAATTCATTTTGGCCACAAATGGACATAGTGCCCTATACCTCTGACCCACAGAAATATTTCTCAATTGAAATTGTTATAAACATTAAAAGATCATTTCCATATACAGTTAATTTATGATGCCTTATAACCACAATACAGCACACAGATAAGTTTTTGAACGACCAATGCAATTCATATATCTACATGTCTATATGAAATGGTCTGATATATCAGCAATGTCCATTTTGTGTCTTTATGTTTGTTAAGGTTCACTTAATACAGTATTGTTAGTATAATAAATAATAATAGTAGGAAAGTGATTAAATATATGGTATTTCTGATATGATTTTTTATCAACTTATGGCCTGGGTGATTTCAACTAATCCCCATCATAAGTTGAGGACAGTCTGTAATTAAAAAACAAAAATATTAATTTAAAATTTACCCTGTCCATCCTTTCTTTTCATCCTCCCTGTAAATATGGAATAATTTTCTTGCTCTCAAATAACAACTATGTATTGATCTATTGTTGAGATCTTTAGCTGAAAAATAAATTTGCTATTAAGAAAAAATTTATTTTAAATAATTTTTGTATAATCAATAAATAGATTAATTATAATGGAATGTAATTTTAAATTGATATCAAATTAAATGATTCATATTTAATAATTTTAAATATTTATTAAAAATCTCACTTTATTGGTTAAGATACAAAATTAAAAAATTATTGAATTGGAAATTTTATTAAAAAAAATTAGACACTTTAATATTACAATAGCTTATTTTAATCTTGAAGTATTACAGCGTTCCCCAGATATAATATTCTTGTTTATATCATGGATTCGGATATACTGTGGGTCATTCCTATTCCCATTCAAGATTCTGAGAAAAATATAATACATCTCATAATCAACATCCATCCATCACAATATGAGGATGGATTACAGAAAAATAATATTACGAATCTTTTTGGATAAATTGGACAGCTCTCTCTTATTCTCTAATTTAGAATCATTAAATTAAATATAAGAGAAGCCATCGGTTATAGCATGGTTGTCTTATATCGTGGATCGGATCACCACCCCACAAACCCGCATTATAACCGGGAACCACTGTAGTTATATACAGAATAAATATGATACTTACCTAACTGAAAGTAAAATTTCTTGGCATGAATAAATTTCTTAACAACCTTCTCTTTATTTTGACCTAAACCAAGTAATACGTGTGGTGCCTTTAAATTATATTTCTATAATAATAATAGAATTTTTGTCAGACAAATTTTATACTGATTTTTTATTTATATATAAAAACCATTTATTAGATTTAAAATTTTTAATTCTGAAACCAATATAAAATTTAAAGCATTTGAGTCTTAATAAAAAATTTGATTAAAATACTATTTAAAGAGTATTAAAATTTGATATTTTATATAAAAAGAAAATTATATTATTAAAAACATTAACACTTGTTTTATAAAAACAGTTTATGGACTTAATTCAAGTTTTAAATCATACTAATTATTTTTAATTCTGTTTCTATTTTTAAATATTTAATTTTATCATCATTAATACTTTTAGAATGGAATACACTTGGAAATAAATTTTATAAAAAGTGCATTAAACTTTACCTATTAAATTTTTAATAAAATATAAAGTAGCATATTGGTTATTTCTTAAGATATCTACTTATAATTTTCAGTATGTGTTCCTTATATGATGCCTTTTCTAATTTTGTTAATAAATTTGGATTTTTGGAAACTTTATTTAGTAAAAGAATATAATTCTGTACACTTCATTTTCCTTTTGAAAAGCATTATTTTTAATTATAACAGAAAATCTTTTTTCTAAAACTATTTTTTAATTACTTTTTTTTATTTTTGACTCATTTGAATATATACTATCAAATCATGATATTGACCACTTTTCTTAACTAATAAGCCTTTATTTCTGTACTAGGTATCTTTCTGTTTTGTTTTACAAAACAGAATATACCTAATACATTTGAGAAATAGAATGAGAGCAGACTTTACAAAAAAGTGCCTCAATTATTTATTGATATAAATCAGCTAGTTATATGGAGTCAAAATCATATCTTATGTTTCTATGCTACTAGAACAATTTCATATAAAATTTTATTTTAATTTCATTTAAAAATGCATTTACATATAATTATTAAGTAAATAATAATTATTTATATTTTTGCATTTATTTTAATTGATAGAGTATTTATTACCAATCTTCCTTTCCATCATGAACATTGTTAAATTGAAATAATATTCAGTCTTATAGATAAAACAAAAATTCATGTTAACAGATTAAAGATTTCAAAATAAATTTCATTACAACTGAATAAGCAAGAATATCATCATACAGTGATCACCAACATAAATCTATTACAGATATCCTTTGATTTACAAAGCTATCGGATAACTTAAAAACTGTTCACAAAGTGAAAATTCATAAAAGGAAAACTCATTTTTCATTAATTCCAATGTAAAAAGTTCCTAACTAAATCATAATTTTACATCATTGCATCACAATTTTATGTATTAATTTTAAATATTGCAAAAATATTTTAATAAATACAATAATACATACTATACTCCATTCATAATAAAGAACAAAGCCGACGTACTCCATTCACAGATGTGTGTGCTTCCACCGACAAAATAATTGGTCATCTGAAAGTTACCTAGCTGACAAAAAGCAGTTAGAATTAACAATACCAGCACTCCATGTCACTAATGGTCTGACAGAATTTAGGAACCTCTAAGTTCCTTATTTTTTATAGGATACAAATAAATAAAGTCAACCTGCTTTCTAATTAATTCTAAGTTAAAACAAGCCTTGTTTTAACATAGAATTCCTTATTTTTACTTATATTGAGAAATAATTATTAAAATATTAATTTTTATCATGTTGTTCATTCTATTATTGTAATAACCAAAATTTTGCTAAAATGTGGATTCTTAAGTAAATTTTTAAAATAACCCTTTATTCCAATTTAATCGGAATTATTTATACAAGTGTCAACTTTTGACTGCCAAAAATTCAAAAACTTCTCGTCTGAATTTATCCAAGTAGTTACACATCATGTTCCACGAATCCTTCTTAGTTTATATTTATTTATTTTTCAAATATCTTGATCTAATAAATTATAATTTAGAAAAGTTTGACCCCTTGTAAATAATATGATTCTGCTATTTTTCATACACAAAATTCGATAAATTAATTTCATTAAAATATTTATAAATATTAATTTATCAAAGGAACAAACCAACCAATCCCATGCTTGACAACTGATGCAGAAGGCAGTATTCTAGATTATGATGGGTAAAACTCAGCTGATTATGACATCACTTGATTTTTTGTTTACATTAGTTATTTATAAAATATAACAAAAAAATTTATATAATAAAGTAATTTTTGTTTATCTCCGGTCGAAACAAATAATTTGTAGACCAGTTGTGTATAATTATTGGCAAAAATGTCCAACATGTCAATTACATGACTTTAGGCTATGGGCTAGTTACATTATGTTAACTAAGGGGAGAGCCATGATAAACTTTGTTTGAAAATGTTAATATTACTATATTTTTAATTATTTTTGACAAAATTAATGACTTAGAATGATTAGAGAAATAATTCACCATCTGCCATTTTTAAAAGACACTGAGCAAATCTTGAGTAAAAAACTGTAAAATGCAATAATTAAAAAAATAAATCAAAAAATCAGTGCTAAATCTAACATACAGATGGCATAGTCATTGATATGTATACAAATTACAACAAATATTTATTAATAAAAGTAAATTTTCAAAAAAAGTCAACTTTCTTATACATACTAATACTTCTTATAAAATAAAAAGTATTTTTCACACATTATTTTAAGAAAATAAGTAGAAAAATGGCTAATAAACAATTATTTTAATTATTTGTGTAGTAGAATACCATATTTCATCTGCCAGGAGGGAGAGTACGATTGTTCATTTACACATGGTATCAGATTAAATCAAATTATCAGATTAGATCAAATTACAATATAAACTGTATTTGTTAGTTAGAATAATTTTTTAGAATTATCAAGTATATGGTATCATTAGATTCAGAATATCATCAAGAATATATTGCACACGTATTTCTAAAGTGACACAAGTCAAAAACTTGCATTTGTGTTTGCACCATTTTATAAATTGGAAGCAATCCTCCATCAGCTTTTGAAACCGTTTTCCTAAGGTCTACAAAATTTTGAAAAAATTATTAGTCATATAATGGTTTTTGGTTAAGCTGATTTCATAGTTTTTCCCAATTATCTGAAAACGTTCATAATGGTTTTTGGTTAAGCTGATTTCATAGTTTTTCCCAATTATCTGAAAACGTTCATTTTTGACTTGTGTCACTTTAGAAATACTTGTACGATATGTATGTAAAGATTTTTTTAATCTGATGCAGAAATCATTCATAATTTGATAAAATGTATAATATTTACTTATGCAAATTTGGCCTAATAAATTTCGTAAATATTTTAGTTTACGAGCTGGCTTACTTCCACCTTCTCCGTCGTAGTTAGCAATCACGTGTTACGGAATCGGAAACAGTCCTCCGGAAGAGCTGTCCCAGGTAATAACATCATTATCTAATCTCAATACTTTTACCACTGATCCGATATGAGAAAGTAAGAATGATCTCGTATTGATGTTTTGTTCGTATATAATTAAATTGTAAAGAGGACGACATGAATTGACTACTCTGTAAAACTAATAAGTTTAAATATGTTACATATAATTATGTAAATGAAGCAACACAGGATTGTATGTCACTCGGATATAAAAGCTGACGCAATCAACTATTCACCGAGGTGTAGTATTGATGTAAGGTTGGCTAAGTGACATTTGAATTCTTGTAAAGATCGACGATTGTTTGAGCTTTGTATCGGTGGTGGAGGTAGTAGAATTTTAGTAGTATTTAAGGTTCTTTGTGAATAATTGATTGTTGCTTTATTATAGTTCCAATAAAGCATTTATTAACACTTTTGTACGTGTTTTAGAGTCTAAATTATAATTTTTCATTATTTAACTTGTTTTGAGAAATTCTTTAATTATTAGCGTCTAACTTGTTTTTGAAGATTTCTTCAATTTATTAGTGTAAGTTCTAATATTTTGTATTATCTAACTTGTTTGAGAATTTATTCAATTTATTAGTATACGTTTTTCTAACATCGTTTTGTTCATTCTAGTTCTAACAGTTAATCGGTACTTTAGTTGTAAGTTCCGATTTCTGGTTTCATTTTGTTGGTTAAACATTGTTATTGTTAGATTGTTTTGTAGTTGATTATATTTAAGTTAGAATTAGTTTAAGACCTGAGCTCAGGCCAAACTATGGATTGAAGAGTCATTAGATCGTTAGGTTAATTTATAATTATTATTAATTGATATTCGTTAGAATTCGTGACTTTGCAATAGGAAAACTAAATTTGATCTGAAATGGATCAGAGAGTTCCAATGCATTAAGAAGGACAGAAATAGTGACTTTCATGCCTTTTGCATTATTTGCTGCAAAAAATTTGCAATCAAGCACCAAGGAAAGAGGGACATTGAGCATCATGTGACCAGGCCTGAATACATGAAGAAACAGAAAGATATAGACTTAAGCAGATCTATTGCAAAGGTTTTTCTGTCATTAATAAAATCAAGACAGCCGGAGTGCACTGAACAATGAGATACAGTGCTCCCCAGATATAATGTTCTTGTTTATACTGCAGATTCAGATATACTAGAGGTCTTTCCTGTTCCCCATTCGTTTGAAAGAAATTCTGAGAAAAATATAATACATTGCATAATTGACATCCATCTGTCACAATACAAGGACGGATTGCAGAAAAAGGAAGATTACAAACCTTCTTGGATAAATTGGACAGCTTTTTCTTATTCTATAATTTAGAATCACTAAATTAAAAATAAGAGAAGCCATCAGTTATAACGTGGTTGTCTTATAACATGGGTCAGATCATCACCCCACAAACCCATGTTATAACTGGAGACCACAGTACTATCAAACTTAGTGTGCACAAAAATAAACAAATTTTTAAAAGAAGCGTGTTTTAATATGCTTCTTTAGAAAACTGTCAGAGCAATGACAAAATGTAAGTCAGTTATATGGATGTATAATAAAGGGCATACAAATTTGACAAAATGAACATATATAGATATATCTAAAACAAAAAATAAATGATTTGTCCAGCATTTTGACTTATTGTGTCTAGCAAAGGAAGTGTGAGATCTTGGAAGGTATATATCATTCAACTGATTTCAACCAAATTTATTTATGTATATTAATATAGTATTACTAAAAGTATTTAATATTTACTAAAAGTACTTAGTATTTTCTAAAAGTTTTGATTCAATTGGAATTAAAAATAGAGAAAAATATCATTAAATTAAAAATATTTAATATGTTAACACAGTAATGTCCAACATTGAGTGCTGTCTAAGCTATTCTGGTTGACAGTTTTTAAAAGTCTCTTTAAAATTTGTTTTCTAAATTTATTAATAGTTATTATAATTAAAATTATTTTTTTAAAAATTATCTGAGTGCTATTGTTTGAGTAAATTTCATAAATTTGTCTATTGAAAAACCTTTATGCATGGGTTACAGCAAACTGGAAGCTTATCTGTATTTGAACTCTTTTTTGAGTTCAATAATAACCAAATGTTTAATTTTTGATTATTTTATGAAAAATTATTTATCATTTTATATTTACTGTTAAAAAATGTATTTTTTAAATTATTTATTTTTAATATTTTTATTTTTTAAATTAGCAATTGCACACCAACAGGTTGATGAGGGATGTTAAAACATCCAAAATGTGCATCTGATCCTGATGTACAAAATGTCGACGAATAAAGATCTTATATTCCTGTTCTATTAAGAATTTGTCTTCTCATAAATTGAAATTTGAGAGTTTTAAAGTTCAGTGTAAACCTTTTAGGACTTATCATAAGCTGTCACTAAAAGGTTAGGAAAATTTATCAGGCCTCTAAATATGGAGACTAGGCTGCAGCCTAGAGTAGTCTATATATAAATCCAATATTGTTAGTGAGACATTTACACCAATTTTTAAGATTATCAGATATTTGATACTTTCCTTCAAACATGTTATAATCTTATTTTTGAAGTATAATTTAAAATTATATGAAGAAGTTTAAAGCTATTTATTTTCGTTTTATTTAATTCTGAAAAATTAGTTACTAAATAAATAGCCAATAAGAATACATTACTAACATATGTATTTGTTTACATAAAGAGTCAAGTTGCAAAGTCACGCTTTAGTACGACTGTCAATACTAACTAAGCCTAACGGTTAGCGACTCTTTGTACCTTTTTATTCATGACTTGCCACTATCAAAAAATATCAAACATTTCATTGGATGGCTAAGATTTCATATAGAAAATCATGATTTCTCCTATCTCATATAATGAATGAAAAGTTTTGAAAGAAATAAAATTTGGAAAAATTTTTTACATCTTTAGAAAGACAATAAAAACATATTTAATTGTAAAGTTATCAAAAAATTTAAATGAAAATTAAGCGAGATTTCACTTTTTTAATTTTTGCTAATTAATTAGATTTAATTTGTAAACAGTCGCAGACCATTAACATCGAATATCCACTAAAGGAGCTGAGATTTCAATAAAAATTCCAGATATCAAGAGTTGACTATATTTGCAATTTTGTAGCCTATTCATCATCTACAAGGGGCGAAATGTGCTGGGGGCGAATTTTCCGTAAACCATTAAAAACATACAAATTATAGATTTTTTTATTGCAATGATTGCATATTATTAAATAATTAATAATATAATAATTAGTCATTGATCAATGATGAAATCATTTCTTTTTAAAAATTATCTTCACGTATCAAAAAACTAGTACAGATTTTTGTGCAGTTTGTTAACACGAAAATTTATAAATCAAATGTTTGTAAATCAAGATATATATGTATTCTATTCAAGACAAAATAATATCCTATATCATATATATCATTTGCCAATACTTACACTGCTTATATCTTGAAAACAAACATATATGGTTAAATAAATTAAACTTATTTATTTTTTTAATGTAATGAAGATATTTGTGTAATAAAAGTGAATACTTTTAATTAAATCTAAGATAAAATATTCAAAATGCTATATTCATTAACAATATCTGCATATTAATCAGAATTATTTTTATTCTTTATAGTAAGTAAAAAATTTTTTTATGCATTAGCTACAAAGTCCCATATTATTTAAAATAATATACAAATAGTCCTCGAGTTACAATAGAATTCAGTTTCAAAAATCTCGAACTCCACTGTCATAAATCAGAAATGGTCAGAAGTCTGAAATGTCCAAAATTTATGACTTTCTTATTATTAATTCTTATTAGGACACTAAATATTATATTAATAAACATAAAGAACACAAAACTACAAGAATCAAACTCAAAGAAAGATCACTCTCCATATCAGCCTATTGGATCAAGGAATAAAATCAGATCAATTGCACCAACCAATAGCAAAATTATTTATTGATGACATTGCTATCATAAGTAAGAGTTGGTTTTAAGTTGAGTACTACATATATTAGAAAATGAAAAGTCTAACTAATATAACTTTCTAATATATGAGTGATTTTATGTCTATTAACTTTTAATGGATTAACTTCAGTAATATAAATTTTTGTAATTGATATGTTTTATATAAATATTACTGAAATATTCGAAAAATCTTTAAAAATTTACCAAAATTTAATATAATTATTATTTATGTAAAAATTATATGCTTTTTTTGCAATTAATAAATACGTTTCTGCTCTTTGACTAGAATGTACTGATGATATATAATGAATAGTGATCATACTACTTCAAATCACGAAAATCTTTTCTTTCTTTTCGTCAAATTCCAAAATATTTATCCCATTCATTTATTTATATGATTAATTCATTAGAATCAAACAATTTCGGAGATTGCAAATGGATTTTTTATGACACATATTTGTTTTAATTTTGTAATTTTTTAAATAAAAGGTAAATCTACAATAATTTATTTATTTATTTAAAAAATGAATTAGAGTCAACTTCCATAAAATTTCATACAAAAGTAGAAAGGAAATTCAAAATTGATAAAACAGATAAATATCTATTTGACCACAAATATATTTTTCAAAATTTAAATTATGTAAACATAATACTGTTATGTTTCATTAATTTATAAATAGATTTCAAACTGAGTGCATTTTTAATCAGAAATAAAAGAATTCATTGATACTATATTTCTCATTTTGTCTTATTAATTAGAATAATTAATTTTCAAATATATATTTTCTAATAATTTTAAGATTAATTCAAAATTACAAAAAATATTTCACATACCTCAATAAAATTTTTCCAGTTCCTTGTTAAAATCTTGTCTTCACTTTTTGTCCATTTTCCCATTTTTAACTGTATACCTATAACATAAAAATGAGTGTAAAATTTTATAATATACAGTGAAACCCCGCTCGTGCGTTCCCGTATTGTACGACTTTCATGCTTTAAACGTCTATTTTCGGAAGTCCGAAAATTTTCCTATACTTGCAATGTAAAACTTTCCCTCTTCCTACATTTTAATTATATAACTTTTCCCGCTTCCTACATCCAAAAATTTTACGGAAATGTCATTCCATTTTTGGTTTTTCACTTTTGTTTTGTAGTTAAAAATTAATTATTTATAAACAGTATTCGAAATAGAACTGTAAATTTACTTTTGACAGCAATATGAGAAAACTTAACTTGTAATTTCGGAGATAGCCTAAATAAAGTAGGAACGAGGTAAAGTTTAAACAATTAATATTATTTTTGCATTCTATTACAGTATTTAATAATGTACAGTATTTTTTGTAACATTTCAACGAACTTTTTTTTATTATGACATCATCAGAGTTTCCCGTTTCGTGCGTTTTCCCAGCTCGTTCGACTTTTTGGGCCGGTCCCCGAAAAGTTTCAAAATCGGGGTTTCACTGTATATATATAATATATATTATGAAATTTATTATAAAAATCATATATAAAATATATGTGATTTTTATAATCATATTATTTCTTACTGAAATAATATTTGTAAAAATAGAAGTATCATCTGTTAAGTTTCATATATTTCTACAGTTATATCTTGTATAGATTATCTACTAATTGCAAACATTTTTACAAATAAATATACCATATTATTTTCAAATGATTGTCATCATAATTTTTTCAGTAATTCTTCAAATCAGAAATTATAACTGAATCAATAACTAATCATAATAGAAGCCTTAGTTTAAATTCACTAATTAATTATATTAAATAAAATATTATTTGTAAGGTGATTTGGCTATATTTAATCTAACTCTAAAAATAATTGCAAGTGAAAGTGAATATATTAGTGTGTATATATAAAATTTGTAACAAATCTTTATTAAAGGAAAAAATCTAATGAGAAAATGTGTTAAGTGACATATATAGTTTTAAAATACTTTTGTTTGGAATATGAGATCTGTAATTTTTCATAGTAATTGGGATTTATTATTTACTAAATTGTAATAAACAAATTAAGCTAACTTATAGTTATCAATATTAATTTCTGAATTTTCACTACTTTTCAATGATACAATTTATTTCTAGATAGGACACGAAAAATAAATTAATAAAGTTAGTATATAAGCACAAAACATTTTTGGTCTGACCCTCAGCTGTATATCTACTATATACATATATTATGTAAGGCTTAATAAAATTAAGAATTAAACAGAAGATCAAATAGAATAATGCAAGTTCTATATATTTGATTCAAAACTTCAAAAAAGAATAAGCATTTGTCTTATTATGTATGTTACATATACATCATTGTCAAGGAGAGCAAAGCTTAGTGGATGATTGTCACTAAATTTACTCTGTATTAATAGGTAATGTGCTAATAAAAAATTATTTAGTACAAGTATAAATAATAATTAAAAAACTTTGTAAATACAATGTTAATAAACATAATAAAAATCGTAAATAAGATAAAAATAAATAAATAAAAATAACAAATCTAAATTTTCATTATAACATAAATCCTATATCTCTTTAGCATGTAGTGGTTGTTTGTTGTTAAGTTCTTATTTTTCTCGCATCACTTTCATATGTTTTTGATAAGTGTTAAAAACTTAACTATCTTATATCTACTTCTCTTATTACACAATAGGCTGCTATGCAAAAATACTGTATAAATTAAAATCATGTGAATCAAAGTTAGTATTTGCATAAAAATGCCCATTTCTATACAAATATTGTTTTTCATTTACATAATATTTTTGCAGAACCAATTTACTGGGTAAAAAGAGATATAATCATTCACATGCTAATTATAGTAAAAAACTTACCTAAAGCAGAAAATGTTTCTTTTTGTTGTTTCGTTAGTGGTGTAGGTGTTCCGTTACCATGGAGAATGGGTGGTTCAAAATTTAATTCTTCTCCTTCAAAATTATAAAAACAACCCTATATATATAAAATGAATAAGTTTAAAACTTTTTCTTTAATTTGAAATATTCTAAATAAAGATAAATTCATATGAATAAAAATAAGAAGATACAATAAATCTCTTATTTAGACAATTAATTCATTCAAAAATATTTCTATATAAATTATAAATAGGATAAGCCAAACAATATTTAAATTCACAATACACAAACATCCATATTGATAAAAAGAACAGCTAGATAAAACTAATGAGCATAACAAAAGCACAGATACTAAATTTGATGTCATTAGTGATATATTTTGGTAAAATAAATTTTTCATTCCCATTTTATAGTATCCAGCACAAATAAAGACTTTCATATCTGAGTATATATGAAATTATGGATCGCAAAACTATGTAAATCAGACTGTACATGATTTAATAACTGGTCAAGTAACTAATAAAAATTAAATGAGTTTTAGTAGAAACTTATCACTAATAATATTAAAAGAAGATAATGTATATTTTCCATCATTCTGAATAGATCACTTTTATATATATATCAGAAACATTAATTTATCAATACAATTATCATTAATCAATGTAATATAATGAAGATCAATTAATGTACAGATTATATTATCTGACTTGAACCAAGTCTGTCTGCTCAGGTTTGCCAAAAGGGATCATGGCTATGTAGATAGCCCGTGTAGGAGTGCTAGTATCACTACAGTCCAATAAATTTCCAAAATTATTCATTATATAAATAATTTCTGAAATGGAAATCTGCTTGATGCCAGGATTGTGTAATTGGTTAAGATGTTGGGGATATTATCTCAAAGTCGCTAGTTCAATTGTGAATGAGATTTTTAATTCAAGAAAATTAGATAAAATCAAAATTTACTTATTAATTACTAGATATCACAATCTTGGTCCAAATTAAAATAATTAATTAAATTAAAGCTATGGTACCATCAGTGGTACCATAGCTTTAATTTAAAAAACAATTGTTAAAATTACAGAACATTATAAATACCTCTTGCTTCACATAATCCATAATAAAACTTTACAGCACTTAAGCAAGGTTAATTTTTTATTTTGGTAAAGCACTTTCGGCTAAAGTAATTTATGGATGGAACTAAAATTTTCCTGGAAAATTTATTAAATATTGCAAACTTTTAATTATATAAATTAAAATTTTGAAATTGGAAAGGATCACGCAACTTGCCATGTATTCCAAACAATTTATTTCTTTCCTCCAGTAATATATACTTTAACTTTTACAATGATTTCTTTTAAAGACGGCCGACTTCATATTCTACTTACTCGAATCCATTGTTATACATTTATGTCTAATAATCATGCCATAATAATTATGGCATGATTATTAAACATAAAAGAAGAAATATCCAGTTTATCTTGGATATTTTTTCTTTTATGCCTTCAAGAGATGTCCATATCGGATCGTATATCAATTCAGGATTTAATAAAAATATAGATGATAACAAAATGTGATATTTATAATATAACTATTTTTTATCGTATAGGGCCTAAGGAAAAATTACATATTTGTTTTTAATCAGAATTCTATTATCCGAAATGGTCGATTAATCGGCACTTATTTAATCTACTAGCATGAATTCAGAGTATATCTAAGCAACTATAGTTATATACAGTAGTTATGATCCAAGAATTTATAAGATTATTTATATTGGTATTCTAAATAAATCGATTGGCTGGTCTTAGTCTTCCACTTGAAGGATTCGAAATCGATTTCAAATCCCACACAAAACTCATATTTTTCAGGGGATTCCAGACCTATTCGTCATTTCCCATCAGTTTGTTTTCCGACCTGTTTTGGCTACTCGTGATAGTTGTTTATTCTAGAATAGTTCTATCTTTTAGTATCTAACAAAACGAAACGAAACAAAATTGAAGAATTGTCTAGATAACATAGACATATTTTTTTTCTTTGTTTCTTAATAGTCCTACTTAATCTTATTTTTATTCAGTGCAATGCGCTATTAGTTATATCTTTCTATAAATACAATATTTGAGCAATCATAAATGAAAATATTTATTGAATTCTGCATTTTTCTATTGGCCGATTAAATAAATTTCAAAATTATTTAGAGAATCATTTTGATATTCTCATCAACAATAGATTATTTAATTTATTCTTGCAAAATTTTAGGTATATGTAAGCTATAATTTATTTGTAATATCAAAAAGAAATAAAGAGAAAGAGCTTCTAAGCCAATTAGTATAGTTTTTGTATGTGTCTTATTAAAGGCATCATTAAATCATAATTTAATTTGGTGAAATTCTAGTTTTAGTATAAATATTACTGATTTTACATTTTTATTCAACAAAAGTAATTAAAAAAATAAAAATTACAAAATTTGAAATGTCAAATTCAATAAATCATTAAAGAAAGAAGAAAAAGTGGTGAAAATCAATCGAAAAGCAAATTTTTTTGTTCCCTTTTTTCTTCCTCATCAGATACCTCCTATAACGATATTATTATAAATTCATGATTATCAAGCAGCAATTTTTAGTTCAAAGTTCAAAATCATGCATTTTTTTTCTTATAAAATAAAAATAATTCCATAGAAATTTACAATAGAAAGAAAAATTCAGAACATTTGTTATAACTAAGCAGATTTTTTCCCTTTTAATAAAATTGATTTCTTAAGATAGCAAAAAATTAAAATTTCTGAGAGATAAACATTTGATTAACATTCTTATATTTTCTATAATTATATATAAATATTTATGGAAATATTTCAGTTTAATTCATAAATAGTTTTCCATAATTACAGAGAATGAAATAATTTAAATTAGTTTAAATCACACGTAATATAACTTATTATTTTAAATAGCTCCTTTATATATCTCATGAAATGACGAAAGACGAATATTAAGAGCTAGATTATAGTAGAAAAATAATGACTTTTTCAGTAAAAACCGTTCATTCTTGCATCATAAGTGGCTTCATCACAATAACTTTAAAGATTTCGAGCCAGTTCACGTTTTTTCAAGCTAAAATCCCAATCTTTTGTTTTGTTCAAAATAATATATTAGTTTTGACAGGAATTTCTGTTTAACAAAATAAAGCTGAATATGGTTGAACATTGTAATGACATTGAGAAAGCATTTTAACATTTTTTTCTATAGCTGAATGGGAACAACTGAATCCAGAAAGAAAACTTAAAAGATTAAAGATAATATAGAAAATCTCTTACAAAGATAGAAAGCAATATACAAAAAAAAAGAAACAGTAAGTAAAATCAAGAATAGCAGAAAATATCACAATAAATTTAAAAATAAAACTTTTTCGCTATTTATGAGATATTTCAAAAGCTATTAAAATTTATTAACATTATAGATTCAGGAAATGAATACATTGTCATTTGCTCAATCTCAAATTAGATATAAAAGCAATATTGTGTTCCTAAAAATATGATTTTTGATATTTTTTATTCCAAAATGATGTAAACGAATAAATGATTTATATCTGCTCGACAGTACGTAAGACTGATTTGAATAAATTTCTCATATCATTGGGACCCATTAGAGAAGCAACTTATTTAAAATGATGACTATTGGTTAACAACCAATAGTCATCATTTTAAATAAGTTGGTATTGTTAGTAATATATTAAGAGGAATGATGATAAGATACAGTATTTTCTAGCAATCTTTTGCGTATATATTGTCTAATTGAGTGAAATTTACATATACTATATATTTTATTGAGATCTATGAAACCAAGTCTGTTGAAAACTATTGATTTTGGATTATATCTATTTGAAAGTCTGTCAGCAAAATAATATCATGTAATAATTATCCCATTTAAATGAAATTCACATATATATATAATAGGGATTCACTAAACCAAAATTGCACAATTTTTTCCCTTATACGACTCTCTATTCAATTGTTAATTTAATATGATGCCATCCATCGGAGCGTAATAGCATTAGCTTTCTATTTTTCTTTCTTTTTTCCATGTTTTCGGTTACATTGAATGATGAGAATCAAAGAATCTCTTCGAATTAACTAACAACCAACTCTATCATCTGCTTGATCAGATTATGATGACATCTAATTGGACCACCTTCATATACAGTATAATATTACTAAACCTACAAAAATAGACAATGCTTTATAGTTGTTTTTTTATAGTTATTATTGATATTTTTCAAAAATATACTATTGCTCTGATGAATACCTGAAGATATTTTTCGCTATTAATTTATTTCTCATACCAACATGGAGAAAGAGTTCAATTTCGATTCCACATTTCCAGTTTGTCAAGAGGGTTTCTGGCCCAGTCAATGATTCCCATCCTTCAGTCTTCCAGTTAATTTCATCATGGATGATGCTAACATATGATGGGTTCTAAAAGTGACCGCACCAAAATATCTGAAATGAGATTCGATTTCTTAATCGAAACTAACTTAATCTATTTTCTATTAAATTACACCTTTTTCTAATCAGAGATTCCTAAAAATTTCTGATAGGCATTTCAGTATCTATCAAAAACTTCCCACAATCGTGGTGGAACAATCAGCAAGTGTAAAATGGATTCAATAATCTAGGTCCAGCGCCATCCAAAAAATCTAGAAGTGTGACTGGAATTGAACCCGGATTCTCCATATGATAAACCAACGCTCTATCACGGAACTATCCGATTGACAATGACTGAGGATTATCGAAGAATGGCTGTGATGGAGGTGTACTGTGCGTCTGCCTTGGAGATCCGGGTTCAATTCTTGGATCCCACAGCTTCGGATTTATAGAAAGTCCAAACCTAGTATTTGAACCCCATCCTTCTTCTGGCGGCTGGCCCCACCAGGAGGGTGATGGAAACTGTAAAGTCCTACCTTTTAGTACTCACTGAGTGGAAAAGTTCACAGAATAAAATAACTGAGGATTAATTGCAGCCAAGAACTTTTGATTTTAAGTTTTGTTTTTGAATTATTAAAAACAAATTGAATTTCTTCAAGATATTGAATTTTTTGTATGAACTTCTAAAATATTGTTGGTTGGCTGGATGGCCCATAGTAAAGGTTAGGTTAGTTAGATTAAGCCGCCATATCTTCATGGGATATACTCTATCTGGTAGTCCCATAGTAAAGCATTCACTTATCACCTTGAAGGATCCGGGTTCAAATCTGGTCCCATGTCTCCAGTTTTTCAGAAGAGTCACATACTTCAGATTGATGAATTTATTATTCTTTTATTTGAAATTATTTAGTTATTTTGATCAGCAAGTGTAAAATGGATTCAATAAACTAAGTCTAGCGCCATCCAAAAAATCTAGAAGTGTGACTGGAATTGAACCCGGATTCTCCATATGATAAACCAACGCTCTATCACGGAACTATCCGATTGACAATGAATGAGGATTATCGAAGAATGGCTGTGATGGAGGTGTACTGTGCGTCTGCCTTGGAGATCCGGGTTCAATTCTTGGATCCCACAGCTTCGGATTTATAGAAAGTCCAAACCTAGTATTTGAACCCCATCCTTCTTCTGGCGGCTGGCCCCACCAGGAGGGTGATGGAAACTGTAAAGTCCTACCTTTTAGTACTCACTGAGTGGAAAAGTTCACAGAATAAAATAACTGAGGATTAATTGCAGCCAAGAACTTTTGATTTTAAGTTTTGTTTTTGAATTATTAAAAACAAATTGAATTTCTTCAAGATATTGAATTTTTTGTATGAACTTCTAAAATATTGTTGGTTGGCTGGATGGCCCATAGTAAAGGTTAGATTAGTTAGATTAAGCCGCCATATCTTCATGGGATATACTCTATCTGGTAGTCCCATAGTAAAGCATTCACTTATCACCTTGAAGGATCCGGGTTCAAATCTGGTCCCATGTCTCCAGTTTTTCAGAAGAGTCACATACTTCAGATTGATGAATTTATTATTCTTTTATTTGAAATTATTTAGTTATTTTTGTTTAATTATTTTTGAAATGTGCTATTTTAAACAGTTTGTAATAAAAAGTAATTATTGTTATAAATAAAGAACGATTATGTTATAAAATTAGTATAAGAATCTTTCCCTTGTGCCTAACTTTTTATCGATTTGAACGTATTTTTCTATAACACTATTTTGGGCCGCCAAATATTTTGGTATTTACAATTTGGCCCACCTAAGCAAAACTTTGGGAACCCCTGTTATAAAATATACAGTTTTTTTAGAAATGTTAAGTTTGCTGTATTTTATTAAATTTAATAAAGTCGGAATTCATTTTCATTTCTATACTACATGTGTTTTCGATAAACCGTCAACCCCGATTAGCCGCTAAAATCGCCCCAAACGGATAGTAGCGTCTTATCGGGATTTGACTGTATATATAAATTTTTGTATTATACATACATATATATATATACCTTTTTTAATTTTCTCATTCTATATGTGGAGAGATGAAATTTCAATATTTTTTTATTTATTTTCGTAACATCTACTCGAAAACAAATTACAATTCATTTTCCATAGGGATACGCTCGAAATTAAACTTAGCAATCTAAAAGTTTTTAGATATTTATTATATTTTCTAGGTAATATTTAATTTTGATTCGGTCTACAACAAAACCTGAATAACAACACGATATATATAGTATATTTTAATATAGTTTATAGTGGTTTCAAATTAAATCCAATTTTAAGAAAATCGTATTAAGTTAAATATGAAAATTCTAATTTTAGTGTAAGAAAATGCACAATACCACTCATTTATTGATTTTTTTAATAACTTAATTTTGTATTTTTATTTTGTGTGTAATCCTTGTTATCTCTCAAATATAAGAAATGCAGAAATATCAAAAATTGTTTGATATGAGAAATGGCAGAGTAAAACGAATATTTTATTTCAAATTATTTAATATATATTTTACATTAGCAGATAAATATAGCATATTATACAAAATTCATATTTAAAATGTTTCATGTATTTGTTTACTTTATTATAAAAATATAAATGCAAAAATACATAGGTAAGGTTTTATGATAAGTAGCAGTGTACATCTTTTATGAGACCATGAGAAAATTTTCATAATTAAAAGTACAGTCGTAAACATAAAACAAGGAGTGTCCACTAAAATTTAATGCTGTATGATGTTTCTACCTGCAAAATATCTGAAGATAGAAACATCCTACAGCATTAAATTTTATTGCAGAAAACAGCAATTTCATAATACCATTTTTATGAAATGTGTCTAAAATGCTTTCAAATAGTGCAATGTTATTCATATGTAGTGAATAGTTTCAGAGATATCAGTATTTAAATACAGTATTTCAAATGGTTGACATTTTGTAACGACAAGATGTAGCATCATTCAAAATAATAATGTGCCTTGTATAATAACGAAGCTTTACAATATTTGGTTTTTTGAGTTATCTCGGATAGCAAGTAGATGAGCAGCAGGACAAAAGAATACAGTACAGTACTTATATTTATGCAAGAAATAGTTTGAAAACTTATAAGCAAACTTTTTAATGTTTTTCAGTTATTACAGCTGTAAGACTTATTTTTAAAAGGAAAACAATTTAGTTTTCCATAAAAAAAGTGCAGCATTATGTGTAGTTAGACAAATAAAGAAAATTTCGTTAAAACAAACCCACTAGCAAGTAAATTAAATGATAGAAATGTAATTTACTCATAAAAAGTTAATGAAGAAAAAATGTTATTTTAATTAAATGAGAAAAATGAAGTTAGTTATCTAAATTAACTTACTCGATATTTCTACATAAAATTTTTAATTTTTATGAAGAACTTAATTTTTAATATTACTATTAATTAATATTATAGTGCTGTAAAATTTTATGATGTTAAAATTACAGTTTAATTCTAAATTGTCACAGTAGAAATCAATTTAGATCAATTTAGATCAATTTTTTATTTGATTTGACCAATTAATGTTTCAGTCTGGTCAATTTTTTTAAACTTATTATCAATTCATTCATTTTCATATTTAAGTTTTCACTAATAGTAAAAATGGATATTGTCAAGATTAAACAAGTAAATTAAACTTAGGTAGTGTATCTTAAAAATATATTTTCCAGACAAAACATTCATCTCAAAAATAACTATAACATAATGGAATCATCAACTTGTACTTTTTTAACATATGTTAGGATAGAAATTTTTAACAAGTTTTACTTAGATTAAGAAATCATATATCTTGGAAATATATCATAAACTGTTCTTAACAATCAGACGGGCAATTTCACTTATTTTCAATAGTTGCCATCTTACGCTGAATAGATGATATTTCAACATCATTCTTATCATGTGTTTAGTCAAAAGCATGAATAATATTTATAGAATACAGAAGTATTATAGTATCAGCTCTTCACTATCAATTAGCATTGACATTGAAAGATATTGTTGAACAATTTGTTGTTACTGATGGAATTACAATGACATATTATTTAATGACATCAATGTCACAAAATATTGGGTGAAAATGGTAGTGAATTTTTGTATGTTTTGTTAGGTTTTTACTGATTTTACAAGATGGTTCAGGTTTATAATAATTGTGAGTAAAGCGAGCAAAACCATTCATCTTACATATCGTTGCATCTTTCCACTTCTTCACAACTTTAAAACAGTAAATTCACAAAATAGCTCAGGATTGCAGAAATTATTTTATTCGATTAATGTTTCAATTATTCTTCAATACCTTACAAATTTAAGATAACTGATAAATTTAAGGTAATTTTAAATTTGGTTTAACATTTGTTTTGTAACTGGTTATATTACACCTGATGGTCCCAAAGGAGGGTTAAAAATTTTAGTCAAATAAAATAACTTCTGCAGTCCTGAGCTATTTTGTGAGTTTACTGTAGTACTAGTGCATTTCACTCAATGCATAAGGCTTTATAAATTTCATATATTAAACTTCATATGAAAAGGCAGTCTATATTCTTATTAAAAATATCTTTCTATATATATTTTTAATAAGAATACAAAATAAAACTTGTAATAAAAAAGAATCTTATAGTTAAAAGTTACTGTAATTATAAAATATACAAGTATTCCCTGTTTTAACATATCTCATATCTATAAAATTCAACTTTACATAAATATTTTCATAATTTTTTTCAATTATAAAGCATAAACATTTACTATATTTGTAGTTACAAATGCAAACATGTTAGTTTACAAGTTTTTAAAAGTTCGTGAAATTGGATTTATTTGTTTTCTGTTGTTTGTTAATTTTAAATATATTAATGGTATGATATAATTCTGTGCAGCATTATATAGTTTTTTTTTTTTTCTCGGAAGCTTGGTGGCTAAAGAGAATGCCCCTTCTACTCAAAAAGAGTACTAAGGGAGCTGAAATAGGGGAAGTGAGTAAGGAAAAAAATAAACAAGTAAAAATACTGAATAATTTTATTATAAAACTATTAAGTACAAACATTAAGAACAATGATCATAACAAGAAGTTCAAGATAAACTTACGCTCTTTATTCTTTAAAAAGATTGAAATTTATATTTAAATTTTAAATTTTGTTTAACCATTCGTTGATTTAAAAAAATTCAATCGAATGAACGTATTCGATGAACGTATTATAATAATTTTTTTCTTTTTCAAAACTATACTTTCGAATGAATGTTTGTTTACATAAATTTTTCGTAGTTCTAGCCGATGATAAAATATTTTACAATCTTATAAACCAACGTTATGTAGATTAAGCAATTTAAACTGTTACCATTTTTTATCTGCTAACAAACATAGAAGATGCAAACGTTCATTTATTTCTCTAGAGAACATATTTAAAGTAGCACTACATATTCATGATTTAACGGAAATAGGCGAATTTCCTGTAGAAAAAAAGAAGTTTCCGTTTTCAGTAAAATGAATAATCAATCTCGAAGGGTATCTAGTTAAATGTTAAAAACTGAAGTTTCCTTTCTTCAAGTTTTTATGCTTTTTTTTATAAAACGAAATTCTGGAGTGATTCCGTAGTTTCCAAATACACATTTTGGGAGATAATAAATCATAATAAATTTTTACGTTTCCTTGAGTTTGTACTTATGTCGGTAGCAACTAGAAAAACGACAAACGAGTAATTAATGTCTGAAGAAAACTTTCAATGAGTGCAAAAAAAAAAAAAAAACATAACGAACAAAGAAATTTCGTAATAGAATAATCTTAGTCTTACAATTAAAAAAACTATTAAACAAAGAAATATTTTACTGTGAAACCTAACTTTATAAAGTAATTACTGATTAGCATTGTTACTAATTGATTAAAACACTTTTTCGTAATAAAATCTTTGAAAAATTAGTATTTTTGTAAGATCTTAAAAACTTTACTGAAAAACTAATAAACTATTCATTAAAGAAAGGCTCTGTGAAAGAAAAACAATCGTCTAAAAATATCTTCTCCATTTTACCAAAAAAAATTTGTTTTTCGGCAACAGAATAAAAACAAAAACAAAATAACACATAAAAAGGATAACCCAATAAAACATTGAAAATATTACAAATACAGTTTGTAATGTGGTTAATTTTTCACGATATGCTTATTTTTCTTTCAGACTTTATTTATTTTTGGCAACATAAACATCATTGTTTGTTTTGCTGGTAGACATCTAGCAGAATATGATTAGAGAAACATACGGATGGAGACTGTTATTAAGAGAGAGAGAGATTGTCGTATTGAAAATCGATAATTTCGTGATATTCTGTTAGAAAAAAAATTCTTTATAATTTCCACGTATTTATTAAAAAGTTTATTTTATCTTTTTATAAGTTAATCATGGCTATTAATAAAGGGATAAAATGTAACACATTACCAGTTTTTGAAAAGTTGGACATCACAAGATTGATCGGAACCTATCATAAGTTTACTCTCGCTATGATGTCTAAAGAAGTTTTGGCTTTTATTTTTAACGAACTTTTAATGCTGAAATGTCAAAACAGGTTATTTTTGAGAAGAGATTTATATACAAAAAGAAAACAAGCAAACATGAAAGTATTTTCGACTAATATATGTGCCTTAAATAAGCCGAATGAACAAGGATTTTCAAAATTACTTTCCGTTAAGCTATAAACTATAAAAAAAAGAATAGAAAATAAAATAAAATAAAGGTATTTAAGCGGAATTATCTACAAACAGAATTAATTTGGTAATTTCATGACGTTTTTAAGTTTTAAAAATGAGTTGTTTGTAAGAGAATTTACTGAATATCTAAGCATTCCTTTCTTAATTAACTTAGCTATTTGTTAATTAATTTTCGATCTTAAAAACTTTACTGAAAAACTAATAAACTATTCATTAAAGAAAGGCTCTGTGAAATAAATTATAACAGTTTTATTTAAGAAAGCATAAATTTATCAATAGAAGCGAATATATTACAAAAATTTATATATACAGTCAAATCCCGATAAGACGCTACTATCCGTTTGGGGCGATTTTAGCGGCTAATCGGGGTTGACGGTTTATCGAAAACACATGTAGTATAGAAATGAAAATGAATTCCGACTTTATTAAATTTAATAAAATACAGTACACTTAACATTTCTAAAAAAACTGTATATTTTATAACAGGGGTTCCCAAAGTTTTGCTTAGGTGGGCCAAATTGTAAATACCAAAATATTTGGCGGCCCAAAATAGTGTTATAGAAAAATACGTTCAAATCGATAAAAGTTAGGCACAAGGGAAAGATTCTTATACTAATTTTATAACATAATCGTTCTTTATTTATAACAATAATTACTTTTTATTACAAACTGTTTAAAATAGCACATTTCAAAAATAATTAAACAAAAATAACTAAATAATTTCAAATAAAAGAATAATAAATTCATCAATCTGAAGTATGTGACTTGTGTAGTTATTATAGTCTTTTAATAATATCGTTGAGCCTTGGTTCTAAGTCGGTTGAATGTATTTTTAACACCGATTGTAAATGTTCATCATTTAATTTTGATCTCAATTTGGACTTATTAATACTCATGACTGAGAAAGTTGTCTTCGTATATATAAATGCTTCCAAATGATGAAAACGTATTTGGAAGCACTTATACATGTTTTTTTAACTGAGCAATTTTTAATTATATGATAAAATTTATATATTTTTTTGTAAAAATGTAAATTATCTCTATGAATTCAAGATCACGGATGATCTGACATCGCCGGCCGCATTTCTAGGGTTTGCGGGCGGCACTTTGGGAACCCCTGCTTTATAGTATAGTATATGTACAGTACTCAAGGGCGCCGAGAGAAGTCTCGGGCCCCCGGTACGAACCAGGTTCTGGGACCCCTATATAGGCTATATATATATTATTCCTTTTCTCCTCTGTAAGATAATCAAAACCATACATATTACATTTGTTTTATACATAGTTTATTCAAAATTTGATTCACTTTAAATTCTGTTATATACTATATGCAATTTGAGGAAATTGAGGTTCGACGAATTTTATTTTTTAATTATATTGGCCGCATTTCTAGGGTTTGCGGGCGGCACTTTGGGAACCCCTGCTTTATAGTATAGTATATGTACAGTACTCAAGGGCGCCGAGAGAAGTCTCGGGCCCCCGGTACGAACCAGGTTCTGGGACCCCTATATAGGCTATATATATACTATTCCTTTTCTCCTCTGTAAGATAATCAAAACCATACATATTACATTTGTTTTATACATAGTTTATTCAAAATTTGATTCACTTTAAATTCTGTTATATACTATATGTAATTTGAGGAAATTGAGGTTCGACGAATTTTATTTTTTAATTATATTTTCAAAGAAAACATTTAAAATATAGATTTTTTCGAAGAAGGCATAGGCTCATGAACTAACTTTGGGAAATGTCCCAACTTTTTTAAAATTATTATTTTCACGTCGGTTATAACGAAAAATTTTCCCGTCCCATTCCTTTCATTATAAACGTATTCCACTGTATATATCCCATTCCTCTAAAAAATTTGTTGTGCCCTGTCGGTCTGTCATTCCTTCTCCGTTTAAAAAAAACCCTTACGTCTAATTATCATAATTAATTTTTATTTTAACTGTTTAGAATACAAAGATTTTTCTTTACCTTACATTTTTATAATACAGTTTCAATTCTATATATCTTATAATGCGCAGTTACTTAATTTTAAATTGTAGAAAAAATTCTTATTGTTAGGAAGCGGCCCGGGCCCCTCAATCTTCTACGGGCCCGGGGAATTTGTCCTCTCTTTCCCCAATCTCGCCGCCACTGACAGTACTATAAAACATGTCCATTTGCAATTCTAATCCTCTACTTTGAGTTCTAGTAAAACACAATGTGCACAACTTACTATACAGTATCCTTATTGGCTCGGTATCCAATAAACGATGGAAACGATCTGGTTCTTACTATCTTAAATTTTCTACAACCTAGATATGAACCACGCTTAAAGAAACATGATTAACCGTTAACTTTATCTCTCTTACCCGTTGGTTACAAATAAATCCAGAGAGCTTTTAATACTGTATATACTGTACTGATGAACTTCGGGATGTAAGAACCTATACATACCCCTAGCGAATTAACGAGGACGGGAAGATCCGTTCAAACCAAATTTCTTGGCGGTTAGCGAGAGTGCGACTTAACGGGGGGCGTCTTATCGGAGTTTAACTGTATATATATGTGTCCATATAAAATTATTCAAGACTTTTTTAATTGTTATATAGGTAAATCTGAGCGTGAAAATCTGTCATCTTGTAACCAGTATACATTGATTTAAATAGTATACATGCTACGATGACGTCATAATTATAGCAACGTGACGTCATCATTATTCATTGTTATGCCATCGTGATGTCACAAATTATCAATAATTGTGATGACAT
>AYEL01061647.1:0-14445 GCA_000484575.1 Olivierus martensii
GAATAGCTATTCTGCAGATTAAACCGAAAGTCGTGCAAACGGCCTTTAATTGTATAAAATTTTTTACTACTAAAGAATCCTTAAATTTCTTGCAAAGTCTAAATAATGTTTGAAATCAAACCAGAAATTATGCTTATGGGAAATGATCATTTTTTATATCAATTTTATAAGATTTCTAAATGCTGCAGAAATATGAGAGTTAGTAGCTAAATGCACTAGATAGTTGAGTGCAACAAGTGCACCCGTACAGGGCCCACTTGGAAGGGGGGCCCAAAATGCTGCTCAAGAAATTTTTTTAAATTTAAATTTTTCCGCCTTTTTACTGCATGGTTTGGCGATTAGATTTTGCCTTACTTAGACCCTAGATGTTTCTGCTCACCAATATGAACTATCTGACAATTTTTGCTTTCTCTATGGCTCGTCTTTACATGAGTGTTGCTGATTTTAAAAAAATCGGCTGCAGATCTCGCTATTAAAATAGCAAAGATTTAAAAAAGTAATATTTCACACGTGAAATTGAAAGTTTTAAATTTGAAGTAACGACTGTTACACAAAATATAGAAACTGCATCCCCACTTAATATTCTACAGGCTCTTCATGATTTTGCTTTAATTGACTCTTATCCAAATATCAATGTCGTTATTCAAACATTTCTAACTTCCCGTTTCAATTCTTCTCTTCGTGAGAGAGAAGTTTTATCAAGCTGAAATTAATAAAAAATGATTTAAGATCAGCTATTGGACAAGATTATCTAATCTCTCTCTAATTTCAATATAATACAATATTGTTAAAAATATTAATTATGATGATGTAATTAATGAATTCGAAATAAAAGCCAGAAAAGAGAATTAAATCTTATTAAAAATCTATCGTAATGTATTAGTTTTATTATTTTCCCAAATCTAATTAATTAAGGGGCCTAAATGCAAAATCTTGCACAGGAATGGCTAGTTATGGCACTGAAACTGAGTATGTTATGCTGAGAAATGAGTTCATCAAAGTAAATACCAAAACTGTAGACATTCTGCAACTAATCCGCGTAATGAAGAAAAACAAGTACTATGCAGAAATAAAACCTTTATTTCCTAAAGGAACGTTTTCGACCATTCCCTCCCCGGTGTACCTTGAAAATTAAAAAGAAATCTTTATTAGTATCAGACTCGTGAAACAGACGGTAATTTGTATTCAAATAAGACTTTTCCACGATTATATTATATTAGACAAAAATTCTATTAAAAAATTAAAAATTAAATACCAAAAGAATTTAAAAAAATGTAAAAGTTGGCAGCTATGTAAATACCACTGTGACAACCACAAAAGCAAAGTTTCAGGAGTATAACTACTCTCTCCTACATATTTGATGCTCAATTAAACAGAAAACAATACTTTCGAACCAGAAACAGAACCCCCACTAGTCGTCTTCAGCTAACCAGTGGGGAAACTTTCCTTTAGGAAATAAAGGTTTTATTTCTGCATAGTGCTTGCGAGTTTCTTACTATTCTTCCATGATTTATAAAATTTTACATAGCTAGTTTCTCCAGAGTTTATTTTAAAAATTAGTTAATTCTAGTCAATTTGATAGTAAACTAACACCATTTTCGAAATATTAGTGACTTTTGGCCATCTACATCAAAACTAAAAATATTTCACTAATATAAAGAATAAATATTAGAATGCCGAATTTCCTTGTACAATATTACAGTTTATCTTAATGTGATATTTCTTGAATAGTTGTAGTATAAATTAATAATTTGACAAATGTTATGTTAAAAGGTTAAAATGATAAATATCTATAGTTTGAGTAAAAGGCTGAAATGTCTAAAGAATATTTTTAAATTGTAGTTCTCTCAAAATTTTTAACTAAGCAATCAGATTAGGTTTGTTGACGTTTAATGGCATAAGGGCCTCATGGGGCAAACCACCACACAATGAATAAATATTAAATATGTTCTGAACAACAGATATATAAAACCAAGCAAAGAAATACGTAAGGTAGGTGTAAAAGCCAACAAAATATTATGTAAAAATGGTGTGAACAGCCAATAGTAGCATTTTAACCCTTTCCAGCACAAATTATTTTTTAATTGATAAAAAAAATTGTTAATTTTTATGTTCTAAAATATCTAGATATATAATGCAATACGGAAAAATTTTGTTTATATTTATAAACAATTTTTTAATACTCGCATCCATACCGTAATATTGGATGGAAAAACAATCAGAAGTATACGTTGAAAACAAATTGTGTTTATTTCAAGAAAAATTGTATGATTACACTACGTAACAAATTTTCAAAAAAGTTCTGTTTCTGGTTCGAAAGTATTGTTTTCTGTTTAATTGAGCATCAAATATGTAGGAGATAAGCAAAGTTTCAGGAGTATAACTACTTTGTGGTTGTCACAGTGGTATTTACATAGCTGCCAACTTTTACATTTTTTTTAATTCTTTTGGTATTTAATTTTTTATTTTTTAATAGAATTTTTGTCTAATATAATATAATCGTGGAAAAGTCTTATTTGAATACAAATTACCGTCTGTTTCACGAGTCTGATACTAATAAAGATTTCTTTTTAATTTTCAAGGTACACACAGTCAGTGAGATTTTCCCCATAATTGTTTGACTGTTGATTCAACTCAGATATGGCTTCAAGAAGTTGCAAGCATCCAGGAGATGCCTTCTGTTTTATTTGTGGGAAATTTATTTAAACGAGAGGAAAAAATTCTCCATTTCATCATTAGTTAAGATGTGTGAAGCGTACAAGGCTTACTTCGGGATGCCTGTTGGAGACAAGGACAAATTCTGGGCTCCACATGTAAAGGCTGTATTCCACTTGTCTACTTTCAGCGGTAGCGGTCGACGCTTAACGGCAAACCAATTCCACTATAAAAACCATCGCAGCGGTAGTGAAAAATTGACCAATAACGTAATCGAACTCAGACCAATCCAAAGAGTTGTTACATTTTTCACATGTAAACAAATAAAATGGCGGAAAATGCTTGTTTCGTGCAGCATCATTACTTTTAGAATCGACAAAAAGATCGAATTCTATGCCGTTATTAATTATCGATATTATTTTCTTACTAATTTGATGAATAAAATTATAAATTCAATTATTGTTCGCGAAATGCAAGTTACTTTTTTTACCAACTATTGCACTTTGTAAGTCACACAAGTTGTAAGTCATCCTTCCAGTGGAACTGGAAGGATGACTGAAACATGGAACCGAGGTACACTGGAAGGATGGTACCGAGGGGAAAACAGGGCTATGAAGTTTGGTGTTCCAAGAATTTGGCGAGAATCCATGGACCATTCTACGAACTGCTACTTCTGCATGGTAGACCCTTCTAAACGACGGACTGGCAAGAAAGCACCTGCAGTCATTTATCTAAACATACCGTTCTGTGCCACATGGCCCTGAACTTCCTGTTCTTAATCCTCCACAGGGAAATGAAACGTGATGACAGTAATAGCTCGGAAAGTGAGGAAGATTTTCAAGAACCTAATGACAGTGCTGAAGGTGGAACCAATGAACCAAAACCATACTATCCCAACCAAAAGGATCTGAATGATTTGATCAGGGACCTTGGTCTTACAAAGTCCAATGCTGAGCTCATAACATCCAGACTGAAGCAGTGGAACTTGTAGATGAAATTGTGCAAGTGTCGAATCAGAGGAAGCGACATCGCACTTTGTTCACGTTTTTCATCAAAAATGATTAACTCTGCTATTGTCATGATGTAACTGGTTTGTTTGGGAACATTGGAATTCCTCTTCATCCTAGTGAGTGGCGGCCCTTTATCGACAGTTCATAAGAGTCTGAAAGCAGTATTACTCCATAACGGTAACCAGTTTACGTCTATTTCCCTTGCCCATTCAGCACAGCTTAAAGAAGAGTACCGCAATGTGAAGAGATTGCTAAATGCGTTGAAATAAGAAGAATATGGTTGGGAAGTTATTTGAGACTTCAAAATGATTGCCTTCTTGATGGGTCTTCAAGGAGGGTTTACTTAGTTTCCATTCTATCTTTGTCTGTGGGATAGCAGGGACAATAAAGCACACTACCATAAACGATATTGGCCTAAACGTACTAAGTTCACTGTGGAGAAGCACAACATTAAATGGGAGCCACTTGTAGACCCTCGAAATGTACTAATGCCACCTTTGCATATAAAACTGAGACTCATGAAGCAATTTGTGGCAGCATTGGACAAGGAATCTGCAGCATTCAAGCATCTACATCATCTGTTTCCAAAACTTTACGAAGTAAAAGTTAAAGCTGGCGTTTTCGTTGGACCTCAAATAAAGAAAGTTATCGAGTGTCTTTAAAGGTTTCCTTGGAAATCAAAGCTGAGAACTATGTTGAATTGGTAGAGACTGGTAAAAAATTACAACAAAATGGGCTGCAGGATGTCTCTCAATGTACATATACTTGATGCCCACGTTGATAGCTTCAAAGAGAACATGGGTGCCTATTCCGAGGAGCAAGGAGAGCGCTTTCATCAGGACTTGCAACATTTTGAACGTCGCTACCAGGGAACCTACAATGAACACATGATGGGGGACTATATTGGGGGACTTATTCGTGAAAGTAATATGACATACACTCGCAAATCTCGCAAAACTACACATTTATAGGTTCCTTGTCATCAATTTGTAGAATTTTGGTTAAAATATACTATTGATTTGAAATATATTCCCTATTTGTCTTTAAATATAGAGAAACCCGAAAATTGTACGTTTCCATAAAGTCAGTATGCAAATTTCAACTTTTCGTTGCCCTGACCACAAAAGCAAAGTTTCTGCAGAGAAGTAAAGTTTTTTCATGTTTTTATGATAAAACCAATTAGAAAATGATATTGATTACCCAGAAAAAAAATCGTGTTACATAGTGTTATATATACACAGTATAATATTAGAATGCATTAACTGTATTTTCTTAGTAATGTAATAAAATAGTATATTAACAATAGATGATAAATTTTATTTTTTTGTGTGATAACTTACATAATTTTTGTTTGTAATGCAAAAATATACGTTACACTTACTGCATTTTATTCGATTAAATCCTTTTATGCATAAATCATAAAAAGGTTTTCATCTATTTATTGCTGTGTTCAAGAAAGTGCATAATTATTAAATATCTGTAGTAGGTATCGATACTGCAGGTATTTTTTGGTTTTTACTTTTCTGTTTTCTTCAAACATTGGTCTTCTACATATTCTTACAATGTCTATTTTGTGTTGCAATAGGCGATTGGCAATTTGGCCCAGAAATCCAAAAAATGTTAGTTTACCTTTTGAATATATTCGTCTAAAAATATGCAGTTATTTTTATTTAAAGCAAAAATTAGCTGAAGAAAATCAAAATTTTGTTTTATAAATCTACAAATATCAATATAGAATTTTATATTATTACTACATAAAATGTATTGTGTTGAGGAATAATCCTTGAGCGTTTTTGTACTTGTAAAATGTTTGGCAGAAAGAAAATGAATTGGCAAGAGATATTGTGTTGTAAGAGTGAATTGTTTGCTCGACAAGATAGTGAGGTTGAATTATTAATTTTATTTTTATTGTGTGTATTTTCAGATCATTAAAATGGAGCGACAAGTGGACAAAACAGAATGCTTTCGACACCATTTGCTTTTTCCATTTAATCGAGGTATTAAGGCCACCGAAGCTGCTCTGGAGATTTATGCTGTACGGAGACAGACCAATGTTTCAAACTGAATTTGATGAAGAATGATTGAATCAACTTCTGCATGAAAATCCAAGTCAAATGATGAGAGAATTGGCGGGGCAGATGGGTTGTGATAAGAACTGTGATGAACCATCTTCATTCAATGGGCAAGGTTCAGAAGCTCTGCACTTGGGTGATGCACACTGAGCGAAAACAAGAATCAACGCTCCACAATCGCCGCCAGTTTGCTCGCTCGACATCGCGCAACATATGGTGACAAAAAGTGTTTTTTTTTACCACGTTGTCACGGCCGATGAGAAATGGTGAGTTTACGTCAATATGAAGAAACGAAAAGAATGGCTCATCCCCAATAAAACAAGCGACTCCGACGGCAAAACAAGACCTTCATCCTCGAAAGACCATGATGTGTGTATGGTGGGACTGGGAAGGCATAATTCATTATGAACTATTTGAAGGGAACCAATCATACAATGCAAATGTTTACGTTCAACAACTGCACCAACTCAACGGAGCAATTCAACTAAAAAGACCAAATAGGCGATATGGCATACTTCTGCAACACGACTAGCCCGTCTTCACATCTCCAATATGACTAAAGATGCAATTCAAGACCTCGGATGGGAAGTGCTGCCTCATTCTCCATACTCTCCAGACCTGGCCCTGTGAAGTTCTCTCTTTCGATCGCATTCAAACGCTTTACGCGCGCTTACGTTCAATCATGATGTTGTATTGAGGGCTTTGTTGGATGAATTCTTTGAATCAACACCGGGAGATTTTTTATTGCCGAGGCATCGACAAACTGATTGAACGATGGGAATTTGTCTTGAACAACAGGGAGTATATTATTAACTTATTGCAGTTTTTCATGTTTGAATCAAATATGAAAAAAACGCACATGAATTATTCCTCAATCCAATAATTTGAAAATTAGGAAAAAAGTAACCTAAATTACGTAAACCTAAATTATATTCAGAGAATTTTTGTATTATCTTTCAAACGTTGCCATTCGGCAACATACACATTCTTGATTACATTTAAAATCAGTAAAATAAAAATTAACAAAATAAGAAATTGCAATACACATCTAAATTATGCAGAAAACAATTTTTGTTGCACACAAACACAATAAAATATAAAAAATAAACACACAATATTTGCTTTCAATAGTAGGTGTCACATGTGAACACAACTTTCAAATGAATTCAAATAAAAAAACTGGTAGCTGAATGCATAAAACACCATCCATAGAACTCTAATAAAACTACCTTCATATTCACAAATCTAATTTTATGATCTTATAACTTTTTGATACATTTAAAAGAAATATGTGAACACCAACTCGGCATACTTCACGATCATCATGGGCGACTTCAAAAGTTGGAAGACGATAACAGGACGGGGAAGAATGCCATCAGTATATGAAACGAAGAGGCACAAGACTGATAGAATTCCAACCCAAACCAAGCTCAGGATAATGACCACCACCTTTGACAAGAAAACAACGAAAATAGACATAGATCAGCCCCAATAGACAGACCAAGAATGAGAATGATTTCATCCCGGCCAACAACTGTACAAAGATGTTTCTGTATTTAACCAAATCATCATCATATACTAGTTCATGCCAGTCAAGCTGGATATTCAATGTGAAAGAAGATGGATAATACAACACAGATCAGCATCGGACAGCTTAAGAATCAAGAAGGAAGATACAGCCTAAAGATGCAGAACAGATTCGCAGAAGAGTGCTCGCAGAAGAGGAAAGCGACTTACAGAAGACATACAATGACACAGTGACAATCATCAGAGACAGTGCAGAAAGAATTGCAGGAACTCAACCAAGAAATCCCGTCAAGAATATATCCACCAAAACACAGGAGCTGATTGAAAAGAGAAGGAAGATGAAGGCCAAATTCACTACCAACCAGATAGAATATAGAGAAATGTGCAAAGTTATATGTAAGAGAATCAGAGAAGATATCCGAAGATTCAACGTAAAAAGGATTCAAATGGACATTGTGAACAGCAATAACCTCCGATCAACACGGAGAGAGAATGACTGGTAAACATCAACTAAATGAAATCAATGATGATAATGGAGAACTTACACCGACCGTAACAGTATAAAAAGGCAGGAACCTTCTATGAGGAACTATACAGCCAACTTAGACAAGCTAGACTTGGTCACAGCTGTTCTTGGTCTACAAGAACAGAAAATGCAGAAGATATCCCAGTAACATTACCACAAGAAGTCGAGAAAGCAGTTAAGATGAAGAGCAAAAAAGCTACAGGAGAAGATAACATCGGAGGGAGGAGGAATATCAGTCTACAAGCAACTGGCCAGGATATTCTCCAATTGCATGCAAACACAGGACAGATACTGGACAGCTAGAATATGCCAATACATAAGGGATCTTAGAAACTACAGGCTTATCACTCTACACTCAACAATATACAAAGTCTTTAGAATCATCCTCACAAGATTGGAAGAAAAATTAGATTCGAACCAAAAAAGGGGAACAAGCTGGATTTCGGAAAGGCTATTCAACGATGGATCATATACGCACTGTCAACCAACTGTCAAACAATATTACATTCCATTCTATATGGCACTCAGATAATGAGAAAGCATTCGACTCAGTATCTACAGAGGCAATTCTAACAGAAGTAAGTAATCAGGGCATAGACTACTAACACACAGAACTACTGCATATCATCTACGAAAAAACAACAGCCATAATACATAAAGATTATTTTTCATAATAGAAAAATAAAAATCGAACGAGGAGTTCAGAAAAGAGAGCGCATCTCACCGAAACTGTTCACAGCATGCCTAGAAGAAATATTATAACAGAGATGAGAACAAAGAAATAAACATCAATGTAATTATCTCAACTAACAGATTTGCAGACGACATAGTACTGTCAACGCTGCCTATAAGAAGTGTATGGTCATTGCTTGACATGTTGTGTGGGGTATTTGAGCCAGTTTATACGTTTGCAATCTAATATATTCTTGAAAATGACTTGTTGTGCTCCCAGATATAGGGGCAATTACAAAAATTGTCCCAAAGTGTTTTCATTTCCTACTTATTTGTTGTGCTCCCAGATATAGGGGCAATTACAAAAATTGTCCCAAAGTGTTTTCATTTCCAAAAAAATGATTCGTTAAAAAGCCAGTGGCTGAAAGCTTTAAATAGGAAGGATTTCATTCCTACGAAATGCTCAAGGGTAAAGTTCTTTTACGTTTAATTCAGAAAAATTTTTGAGGTTAGATATTTACATAGAGTTTATTAGCGCCATATGAACGAAACAGTACCGAACTAAAGACGACGATGATTAAACAAAACTTTTCAAAAAGACTTCATTTTTTTTCGTTTAGGTAATGTGTAAGGAGAAATACTATAACTTCATCTCATTTTCTCGACGATAAAAATAGAACTAGATAAAAATGAACTTTCGGAAAATGTTTTCTAATCGTGGTCATCTTTCGATCGATATTTTTTTCGTTCATATGGTAATAATAATTGTAATAAATTATTATCCCCATATTTAATTGTAATAAATATGTATAATTGTACGTTTTTACGATTTTACTCTAAGTTTATTAAGATTGTGTGCTTGTTTGTTTGTATGCTTGTGTCTGTGTCTCTGCGTCCGTGTCCGTGTGTGCGTGTCGGTGTTCGTGTCTGTCGGTCCGCGCGCGCGCGCGCGCGTGTGCGTGTGCGTGTGTGCGCGCGCGCGTGTTAGTTATTAACATATATTGATCTACAAGAGTAAATAATACACCAGAAATAATGGCAACTTAAAATATGTCTGTAATTTCTTTGAATATCTGCATCATTCCAATTATTCAGCACTGTGTTAATTGTAACAATTATTGACAACAATTAAAATTATTAATTCTTTAGAAAAATTTAATACACGATTATTAAATCATAAAATAATCTAAAGTACAATCGCAAGGCTCCTGTAGAATTTGTATTTTGATTTATTTTATATTTTAGCCCTCTTCAGTTCTTTTACTGTCATACTGTAAAATTTTTTTATAAATACAAATTAACAACTTATATTTACAACAAAGCTTTACAAAAAACACTGCCACCGAATATAATTCTATTTAAAATTTTTTGACAATTTCTCATTGTGATATTAGCTCTCCAACAGATAATTTTTTTCAGATTATAGGTAGGCCTCAATTAGTGCAAATAATGGGTTCCACAAATTTCTCGCATTATTCAAATTTGCTATTCGAAGTATTAACTAAATGTGAAATATGGTAATTAGTTCTTGCTTTGTGAGATTCCAGCCATTAGCCAACCTCACCATAAATAATCACAATACTAACTGTTTAACAAATATTTATTTTCATATTTTACAACGTTGTTCATCATTTAAATTAATAACTTACTAGGAATTGCATCTCATACCAACATCAAACCAACCACCAATTTGAAACCAAAAGACCAAATCGAAAGCGGAAGTTAAGCGTTTTTATGTCGCTCAATCACATCCATTTTTTGCTGTAGCATAATTACTAACCTCTTCTTTTTTTTGCTTACAAGCACGATTAAGCGTTTTTATGTCGCTCAATCACATCCATTTTTTGCTGTAGCATAATTACTAACCTCTTCTTTTTTTTGCTTCCTGTTTTATCATCAAAAGTATTCTTCCTTTCATCCATTTCGATACTTTTTAAGAAAAAATTCTGTATATACTATATGTATATGATAACAAAGCTGAATAATAGTAATGTTAAATAGCTAACGGCAAAAAGCCCATCTTTCTGGTGTTTCACCCCTTCAAAGCCAAGTGACTGTTCTTGGACTGCTCCTCGTCCTGTTTTAATAACTGAAAATTAACATTAATTTGTTAATTGTTATGGGGACAGACAATTGTTAGACTGGTCTATGCTTACAACTCGCATTAATCGAATATTTGCTCTCACTAACTGAAAAACAGTATCATTTTTGTAAGTCGCACTAATCGAATATTGCATTATTCAAACTTGCACTGATCGAGGTCTACCTGTATTCCATATTTATCTATAATTTATGTAACAAACATTATTTATACCTCGCTTAATATTCTCATTATTTCATTTAATTACTATTTATTCTCATTCTTTTATTTTATGATGTTAAATTATTAAGATTGCTTTTACAACAATATTCTTTAATTAATATAACTTTTTTTTATTTTAAACATTATTCTTATCATCTTTTATTATGTTAAACATTAATCTTATTATCTTAACTAATACTTTTAACAAAAAACTATAATTTACCTTACATTTGAAACATTCACTTTAATTTCACAATATCACATAAAAAGTATTTCTTTTAAATTACACCAATATTAAGAAAAGGAAACTACCTTCCTTTGAGAGAATTCTAATTTATATTTTTTCAGCTATTTAATTCATTTAGTAGTGTCCCCTAGGGGAAAAATAATGCTCCATCATATATCTGGTATATTTAGTCTGTTCTTTTTACTTACTAACAAATTATTTTTTAAGACTCCTTTTTTAATAAAATAAAACTCAATCTTTTTAAATGTTTCCGTTCTTGTTTTAATATCTGTACGAAATTATTATTTATATTACATTCATTTTTTAAACAATGTGCAGCTATACCTGACATACATTGTTTCAACCTAATATATTTAATGTATTCATTTAATCTCACTTTAATTCTTGTTTAGTTTCACCAATATGCACATGCAGATCATTATATGTACAGTACATTCTAATCTATAAATTACATGATCAGTATTTAATATTGATTGCGTTGTTCTTTGTAAATAAATTAAATTTTTAACTATGAATTGTAATTTTGGAGCGATATCTATATTAAAAACTCTAAATATATTTTTTACGTCATAAAAATTAATGTACCTTAATGTAAAATTCTCTTGCCATTTTTTAGAACTATTAAAGGATAATCATTTAAACTAGATATTTTGTATATTAATCACATTTCTTCCTGTTGATTTATTTTTAAGGTTGTTCTATAATGTTTTTTTTTTAATTTTCGGATATAAACAAATTCTTTTAATATAGTTGGGTGTATTTGAAAAAAAATTTAATAGTTTTAAATTATTTTAACTGTTTCCAATATCTCTTAAAACAATTCATTATCCAATCTAATTATTGTTATATCTAATTAATTTAAATTCCTAGTATCTTCTTTTTCTATTGTGAATTTTACATATTTATTAAATGAATTTGCATAATCTTGTATTGTTTCTAAACTTATGAATTCTTTATCAAAAACATACAAAAATATCATCCAAACCTACCAATAAATTTACACCTTTACATTTTGGAAGATAATTTTCTAACTCAACACCATCTCTGCTAGTTTTGTACCTATTACCAAGCCCATTATTATACCATCTTTTTGTCTAATATTTTCAATTTACATCCACAAATTATAAAAGCAAAAGTCAACAGCAATTATATCCAACTATTTACATTATAAATTAAAGTATTAATTATTAACTGCAATGGTATACTAGAATATAAATTTACAATGTCTAATAAACCTATTTCATAACTTGGTTTATTTATTATTTTTTAACTTTATTAAATCTTCTGTATTATTTATATATTATCAAATCTTCACTTATTTAATAATATATCTGGTACTATATATACTATATATATCTGGTACTATATATACTATATATCTGGTATACTAAATATACCAGATATATAGTGGAATAATAAAAGTGTATGTTGAATAAATCTTCACCATATATCTGGTATACTAAATATACCAGATATATAGTGGAATAATAAAAGTGTATGTTGAATTCTATACTGCAGATAGTGCTTTATGGTGTGTGATTAATGTATATAGTGGAGCATTATTTTTCCCCTAGAGGGCACTATTAAATGAATTAAATAGCTGAAAAAATGTAAATTATGATAGAATTCTCCCAAAGGAAGGTAGAGTTTCCTTTTCTTAATATTAGTGCAATATAAAAGAAATATTATGTGATATTGTGAAATTAAACTGAATGTTTCAAAATTGATATATGAGGTAAATTATAGTTTTTTGTTAAAAGTATTAGTTAAGATAATAAGATTAATGTTTAAAATAATAAAAGAAAGATGATAAGAACAATGTTTAAAATAATAAAAGAATATTGTTGTAAACGTAATCTTAATAATTTAACCTAATAAAATTTAATAAATATTAATAAAATAATGAGAATAAATGGTAATTAAAAATAAAATAATGAGAATATTGAGCTAGATATAAATAAAGTTTATTATATCAATTGTAGTTAAATGTGGAATAATCTGGAAAAAAATCCGTCAGAGAGCTAGTATCACAATGAGAAATTGCCAAAAAATTTTAAATAGAATTATATTTGGTGGGTCAGTGTTTTTTGTAAATCTTTCTTTGTTGTAAATGTAAGTTGTTAATTTGTATTTATAAAAAAATTTTACAGCATGATAGTAAAAGAAATGGAGGGCTAAAATATGAAAAACTGAAATGCAAATTCTACAGGAGCAATGCGATTGTACTTTAGCTTATTTTACGATTTATATGTATATTAAATTTTTTTAAAGAATTAATGATTTTTTATTGGGTGCTGTCAATAATTGTTGCAATTTATACAATGCTGAATAATTGGAATGATACAAAGATGTCCAAAGAAATTAATGGTATGTTTAAGTTGGTTGGTTTGTTGTGTTTAATGGCACAAGGGCTTCATGGGCCAAACTGCACCAGACACTGGTTAAAAATTAACAAATATATTCTGAACAAAAACTTGCATTTTAAGATCTACCTTAGCCCTATTATTGCAAAGTATTCAGATATTATGCTAGTATACGAGGGGCAGTCAAAAAGTTCCTGGAATTTTGTTGCACGATTCCCCATAACTGAACTTTCTCTAACGGAATTCCAGAAACGATTCATTACGAGAAAATTACGAAGTGAAGAAACGATTCACGAGAAAATTTAGAAGTGTTTGTACGCAGAAACTAGTACAATTATAAATTACACGTTTATCAACTGGATATAAATATAACTATTTTGAATATTTTAGTCATTATTGGCTAAGCCATGCCAAATTTTGGTTAAACTGGTTGGTTTAGTTAAATTTCGGTTTTTATTATTTGAATAAAGGTTTGCAAATCCCACTATTATGTTCATGTTTTTATCTAACAGTGTAATAAAAGAAGTATATGGAGATTTTAAAACATGCTCGGTGTTTCATCTTAGATACGTCACTAAATAAAGTCTGCATTTCATTCTACAGACCGGTGAACCCACAATTACAAAATCCGAACAATTTTAAACAAAATTATAAATGTTGGAATTCATAATGACGAAAGATGATACAGCACATATTACATACTGATTGATATTAATTACTATACGAAAGAGCGATTGATTCCCATATTTGATAAAGTTATTTTCACATCTATGACAAACTATAAATTACAGCAGCGCTTCTCAAACTTTTCCGCTTGGCGACCCCTTTTACTCGAGGAAATATTTTCGCGATCCTGGATATAGAGGTATATAAACTAGGAATACGAATAAAAACATTTGCTAAAATTTCTGCGACGCCCAAATTTTGTTACGCAACCCCATATGGGGTCGTGATCCACACTTTGAGAAGCAATGAATTACAGAATCCCAATAAAACGTGCAGCGATATTAGAAATTTCACATAGAAGATACTCTATCCTGCCAGCTCGAAAGAAAAATGTTTTCGGCATAA